>MU120980.1:23712-90347 GCA_014904835.1 Paxillus ammoniavirescens | reverse complement strand
GTACAACACGACCGTGATCATGGCATGCGAGAGTCTGCCCATACAACCTGGGTTGCCGCCGAGTCCTTCTGCCAGACCTGTGTCAGCTTCCAGTGCCAATGTAGTTCCCAACCTTGCTCTTTCATCACTCGACAACGGTCCTTCAAAAAGGCACATCCTTCAGCAGCCAGCATTCGAATCAATGCCTAAGAGTGTGCATGTATTCACTATATATCATACTACTACTAGTACTAGTACTTGACTACCAAACCGTGTGCGGCACGTCGCCGTCATTGACCATAAAAGGAATCAGACTTGGCTGTACTTCCGGTGTCTGTGCTCTGTCACATCACATGATGTTTACAGTAAATGCTTGCGGGCTATCTTAAACTTTGGGGGGTCCCGCCAATATGCACTATCACCTAGCACATGTACATACCACTGGAGGCATATGCCAATGTTATACGAGAAATCATTTTGAAATCATTGTTCAAACAGATTCTTTGTTTTCATCATGTTCTCACAAAAATAAATTTTAAATGTTCTAGACCCAGCCAGCCAATCAGGGGCCTGGATTCACCATGTTCTAGTTACAATGTTTTATGTAGGAAAATTATTAAAACATAGTCTCTGATCAACCTATGTTCTCACAGTGTTTTGCCTAGGAACATCAGTTTTTGGCCCCAGTGTACGTTATCTTCAAACTCAGCGATTCTGACTTTCTTTTATCTACTTTCGCCACCAGAGCCCAAAGTTGTCGACCTCGGACTGCGCAATGAGTGCCATGGCCAGCCAGAGTCCCGCACCACCAGAAGCGTACGCCTGGGATCAGCCGGTAATATCTCCACCTCTGAACAAAAAGACCGCTGCTTCTGAACCTGCACTATGCTAACACAGGCCTACACCACTTTGCATACCCGTCCTGCACAAATTGGGCTGAAGCATCAACCCCAACCTCGGGTCGTTCGCGACGACTGGGATGACGACGACGAGGGAGAGGAAGAACAGGATAGTACAAAGGTCTGGGAAGCAGCGTGAGTCTACCAGTTACTCATCGCGAGGCCCGCGTCACCTCCTACACTACCGGATACACTGATCTTATAGTTCGCCTACATAACCAGTAACAACAAGGCGCCCATGCCTGAATTGATCATATCGCCTGCGAGCACGGGCCAGACGGTGCTCCCATCGCCACCCGCAGCGTTCCAGTCTACACTACGCATCCTGAAGCGTCCGTCCCCATCACAGTCGGCGTCTGCCTCCTCTACGTCGTTATCCTTGGCACAAACAAGAAGTACGTTCGCAGAACGCGAGGCACAGTATCAGGAAGCCCGTAATCGGATTTTTGGAGAGAAAACCGCGGGCCGGGGGACCACTCCGGGCCAAGAACGCCTTGGGGATGAAAGGACGACCATGGGAGGTGACATGGGCGAGAGGATCCCTTCGAGATCGGCTGTGACTGTCGTCCGTGATCCGTTAGGACCCTCTTTTGAGTCAAGTATTCAGGACAAGGGTCAGCCGGCCAAGGGCTTTAGGGATAGGAGAAGTGGGGGGAAGCAAGCGATTGAAGTGTTGTCGTCGGCGCCAAATTTAAGGACATAGCGAACCTCTATTTCCCCACGGGGTTGAGAAATTTGTATCCCCATGTACTTATTGGAGGGTTTGGGTCTTATCATTGTATCCTTGTATCACACTCGTTGGTGAAAACCATTCAAATTGATTAACGCAAGTCAATTCTGGAATCCCCGAACAAGTACAAGAAATATGTTCTTCTGTCCACTTCCGTTTCGTCCTTATGCTACACCAGTTATGCTACACCAGTGAGCGCAGCAACTTCATACAAATACGTTCCCAGCACCTTGGTCTGAGGAACTGATATGAGCAATCACATTTGGGTCATTCAGACAGCGATACTCACCCCCTCGATGAAGTTGGAAATATCCAGCTTCTCATTCGTCGAGCTGCGTTGCCCGGGCATGGATAAACTAGGACGCGTATCAAATGCAAGACAAAAGACGTACTGTGCTCCATCGTCAGCACGGCCCATGGGCAAAAGCAAAACGTTGACACCCAGTTTCTCAGCGAACGTGAGCGTCACCGGGATCGAACCACCCTCGCGAGTGTAATCTGGGGTCTTCTTCCAGATAGTCTATGCAAAACCACCAATTCCAACGTCACTGCTCAGATGCTTTGGACATTGTAATTCATATGACATGACCGCACCTCGATGGCCTTCTTGGCAGCTTCGAAGTTCCAGTGGTTGACGTCTGCAACCCACGGTTTACCTCCATGGAGATACTCGACGGTCATCTTGTTCTTGCTGTTGAGTTTGGCAAATTCGGATTGGATGTACTGGGTCACGAGAGGTATAACTAATTCGGGAGTCTGTGGCGGAACAAGGCTGTACACCAACGAGTCGATCTGGATTAATTACTGATCTTTGATGAAACGCAGACAGCTGGCTCACCGGAGACTGAACTTTCCCGACACTTTGGAGGGAATAACGGTCTTGCACCCCGGTTCCGAGAATGCACCTTGGATACCATGCAGCGACAAAGAAGGATTTCGCATACGGCCCATGAGCACCGTCTCTTTGTGGTCCGAAAGAGCAATCTGGGTAATACTGAGCTCAGAACATCATCCAAGACCTGGGAGGATGGGGGAGAACATACCGATGCACCAGCAGCCTCTGCGACATCAGCGAGCGAGTAGTCCATCTTGGTGTACAAATTTCTAGTAAAAATGCTTGGTTTAACGCTGTTACGTCCATGTGGTCAGGTGGAAATCGCGCACAGCTCATGTTCGTCCGGAGGAGGGACCATCTCCTCGATACCAGGGACGAGTATGTTACCATTATGATCGACAAGTTTGCTCATAAGCTTGACGAGATCTATCATCGGCTCGTGCACCATACGACCGAACAACCCTGAGTGCAAATCCTGCCCAGGGCCCGACACGTGCAGGGCAAAATATGCAATGCCACGAAGCCCGTACGTCAATGCAGGGGTACGCGTGTTCAACCAGTAATTATCGGACTGCCGTATCCAACAAGTATCAATAAGTGAACCAGGGTTGATTATATTGAAAAATTGAAGGCCACGTACGATGCAAACACAATCAACCCCTTTGAAGAATTCACCTTCAGCTACTTCCTTCTCAATAAGTTCGTCCAAGCCCTCACTGCCGCTTTCTTCCATGCCTTCGAAGCAGAAGCGGAGGTTGACGGGAAGCTCGAGGCCTTGCTTTTGATGGGCCTCGAGGACGTTCAGCCAGCCCATGATAGGGCCCTTGTCGTCCGTAGACCCCCGACCAAAGAGCTGGTCATCCTTCCTGACAAGCTCAAACGGATCGGTATCCCATCCGTCCGATTTCAGCGCCTATCAAGATCAACTTAAGTCAACATTGTGGTACATAATCCGATCAGTATGGAGAATGATCGCCACCACATAGCGATCTCGTCGCAGAACACCACTGAGAGAAGAACAGGGTCCGGCAGCGACTCACAGGCTGTACGTCATAATGCCCATAGATGAGAACAGTTTTTTTCTTTGGATCTTCTCCCAACCTCCCAAGAATCGCAGGAGGAAGGTCCAGGAGCTGACCCTGCATCGGACATTGCCCAAGGTCTCTGAGTACCGTCGCGACACCGAGGTCATCTAACCGCTTCTGGAGCCAATGCCCCATGTTGATGGTCTCTTGACGGCACCCAGCATCGCCGCTGATACTGTGTGCGTGCAAAGCGATCAGTCAGATACTTGGTAGTTGGGCGGACCTTCACCACCGCGATGACCCTGGTAGGAAGGCAGGTGGTTGTCTGGACATGTTCCGTACCTCTTGATCTTGACTGCGTCAGCAAGACGTTGGATGAACTTGTCTGCATTCTTGTCAACGTAAACCAAAAAATCGTGGTGAGCACCCATGATGGCTATCGGCGAAATGTAGGGATGAGAGCCCGAGTTGCCCAGATTCCGGGCCGTGCTGACATACACGCCTATTCTGGATCAAGTGATGGCAGCCCGGCCCGGCCGTAGGGTGTCGACTCTCACCAGTGACTATACTGCTGCGAACAATCACACGACCGTATGGTACATCACTGACTCTTTGACCAATCCATCGCCTTGCAATTTGTGAGTGTATAATGTGAGAGCAAGTACTTGATCAACTCCGTAGTCGACAAACTCACACGTATATATCTGCATCCAACGAATGTGGTATCACAGACAACCTCATGATGACAACTAGCGCATCACATTCAAGTCGGTATGTCTTTATGTCTGTAGAGCATCTGGTAGGATAAATAATTATCTGCAGCAAAAATTGTTGAAAAAGAGTCAGCTGTTAAAACATGGAAAGACCGTAAAGTATGTATCCAAAATTCCATCTAAGAACGCGGTGTCCGCGAGTTGAACGTAACCATCGTTGATTGCGGTGAAAAAGGGACAGAAGCAGGGAGCAGGCGTGATCAGACATTGTTCACAAGTTCGACACTTCGCTTTATAATCTCCTCAAAGGACCACCGTTCACCATATCCGTGCTTGAGATCAAGAGCGTCACCAAGCTCGTCACATGCCTTGAGGATCGTGTCGATGTCGTCTTTCGTGTGGGATGCACTGACGCAGAACCGCACTCGAGAAGTGACAAGTGGCGTGGCGGGGTACGCGACGACGACCACAACGATCGGTGTTTGGCGAGCACGCATCATCCGAGCAAAAGTGGCCATCTTGCCAGGGTTGTAGATCAACAGGGGAACGATAGGGGAAAAGGGGTGGCCATAAGTGATGAAGCCGAGCTTCTTCAAACCTGCGTGGAGGTACCGCGAGTTAAAAGCGAGGCGGCGGATACGCATGCGGGCCTCTGAACCATCAGAGAGGAAGGAAGGAAGGGATATCCACGAGGGAATAGCTGAGGCGGGAGCCATGCCTGGATGTACTTCTTCTTCCGAAGATCTGAGCGTGGAAATGGAGCTGGAAGGGGACAGTGTGAGGGTGGCCTTGGTCGGGAGCGGGGGTGAAGCAACGCCCATGATACTGGCCATACTGGCGATGATTTGCGTGAGGACGGGAGGCGACGTTGCTTCGGCATATATTCCGGTATGTCCCCGGACGCGAAGAGCGTCAATGAGCGATTTGGGACCAGCAATGTATCCTCCTGCTGCACCGAACGACTTGGTGAACGTTCCCATCAGAACGTCAACAGACCGAGGGGGGATGTTGAAATAATCACAAACACCGCGACCATGGGGACCAAGAGCACCAATCGAGTGGGCCTCATCCACGAACAAATAAAACTACGTGATCCTCGTTAACCAAAGCACCGGCAGGTGATGAAGAAGGAACCGCTATACCTTGTATTTCTTTTTGAGCTCGATTATCTTGGGCAGGTTGACCAAGCTACCCTCCATACTGTAAAGACCTTCAACGAGTAGCAGGATCCTCTTCCAAGGACGGTGAGTCTTGGGCTGACCCTGACTGATGACTTCCCGAAGCAGTGATTCCAAACTGTCCATGTCGTTGTGCTTGAACATCCGGACTTGTGCCCCGCTTGTTCGTACACCGACACGAATTGACGCGTGGTTGAGCTCGTCGGAAATTACCAAAGATCCCTTTCCTACAAGGGCAGGAATGAACGTGGAGTTGGTTGCAAATCCCATTGAGCTAATCAACGAGTCCTCCTGGCCGACAAAGCGTGCAACGAGAGCCTCAGCCGTGACGTGGAGCTCGTTTGAACCACCCTCTAGACGCGTACCACAGGTGGAGATGCCATACCGCTTGATTGCCTCTTCCACGGCATCAGCACAACCACCGCGTGCCTGCGCAAATCCAAGATAATTGTAGGAAGAAATGTTGAGAGCGCGGGTTTTCGTGCCAGGGTACAACTGGGTATAATTGCAATCTTCGGAGTATCGGTCATAGACAAGAATGGTGCGTCCAGCAACGCCGGTCACGGGATGGGAGAAACAATCATCCATGCGACGCTTGAGCCGACGGGTGTAGAACGAGTCGAAATCCGAGTTCAAAGGCGCGTAGCCCTGGCGTCAGAACGTCAGCAATTTCAAGAGAGAGCATTTCACCGCCAGTGAGAAATACGCACATCATAGGGCATGAGATGCGTAAAGTACTGCTTGGCAAAACGTTTCCCGAAGAAATCACGAATGTGACCGAAAACGATGAGGATGAGGTAGCTTATATATGTTGTGATCAAAATATAGTAAGGTGGTTCTTCTATTTCGTGTTCTGTAACCGGTGTTTCAGGATTATGTTGAGAAATGCAGCGATAGTTCTCATTGGCACAGTGACCGAACTCTGTGTGAACAGTGTTGAAAACCTGCTCAGAGGTGGGAGGGGTGAGAGGATAGGTCAGCCCATTGCAGTTGTCATCGGACTCGTGGAGGACGGTGTCTTCTGAAGAAGACGTGACGGACGAAGACAGCGACAGAGGAGGGGTAGAAGCAGGAGAAATGTCGTGAATGCGGGAACGAGCATCGGCTTCATGAACTGCAGAAAGGTAGGAGGCAGCAGTTGCCATGGAGGAAAGCTGACCGAACGATTTTTTCTTCTTGAAGATTGACGGTGCAGGAGAGGACGGGTTCAACGCTATTGGGGAAGGCATTTCGTCCTCGTTTTCCGTCGTTGAACCGTAGCTCGACGACGACGACGAAGTGGTGGTGCACAACCGAATACTCCTACTGTCAAAGGTTTGTTATACTAGGATGTTAGATTACTAAGCAGTCAACACCCCCTTTATGGGAAAGCCTTTACACACGTCCTTCACTAGTTTGACGCAAGGAAACAATTTGCTGGTAACACGACAAACCCACGAGGTATTATAACCCATCTCGCGATCCCATACAACCTTCGCGAAGCCGTAAATAAATGCAGTAAATGACACGGTGCAATTTCATTGTGTTCATAGAGAACGTTGCTAGTAGTAAAGTAGAGATTGAACGAAATTGGCCTCAGCGTGGTTAGCGCTTATAATCCCATGGAGTAGTAGTATAGTACAAGCTTTTCAAAGTCGAGTCGAGTCGAGGTCCTAGTCATCCGTGACATGCGTGCGGACATCTGCAGGAAGTAACGTTGTTATTTTGCAATTCTCTCATTGGCCGAGCGAGCCAAAGCGACTCTAGTAAAGAGAGCCTCGTACTACCTGTAAACTCCCGGTGTGCTTCCTGGAGTTTTTGTTTGTCAAGTCGAACGAGAGCACTAACGATTTGATAATTTATGCGCCAAGCCAACGGCAAGAGCACGCGTTCCGCCAGGCAGCAAATGGCTGTTTCACTACATACTTCGGTTCTCTGGCGCTGTTGCTCCTTTCGAAGCGCGATATAAATTCATCGCTTGGACCCAACCTGGACCCCGCCTTCTCTCCATCTCTCCTTACTCCTCCATCCACTCACTCAACAATGCCTGCGGTTAACAAGATCTGTTGCAGTAGGTTCGTTTCACTTATTTACAGAGGCAAAGTGTCACTGAGAATGTCAATGTTTTCTAGTCGGTGCTGGTTATGTCGGTGAGCGTGAGACGTCAGAGAAGATCACCTTGTGGTACTAAAATATTCTTTAATTTCTCCAGGCGGTCCCACCTGTGCAGTCATTGCTCTCAAGTGCCCCCATCTCCAAGTCACCATCGTCGACCTGAACAAGGCTCGTATCGATGCCTGGAATAGCCCGGATTTCAAGCTTCCAATTTACGAGCCAGGCCTGGAGGATGTTATTCGCGAAGCTCGCGGTCGCAACCTCTTCTTCTCCACAGACGTCGACAAAGGCATTCAGGAAGCCGATCTTATCTTTGTCAGTGTCAATACTCCTACCAAGAAGAGTGGTGTAGGCGCTGGTTTCGCTGCAGACTTGAAGTTCGTATCACTGCTGAACTCTGAACTTGACTCAACCGTATCTGACTGTCGTCCTTTACAGTTATGTTGAGCTTGCCACCCGTCGCATTGCCGCTGTTGCCCGCTCGAGCAAAATTGTCGTCGAGAAGTCGACAGTGCCGTGCCGTACTGCGGAGTCGATGCGCACTATCCTGGAGGCCAACTCGCGACCTAACTGCCAATTCGACATCCTTTCAAATCCCGAGTTTCTCGCTGAAGGAACCGCCATCAGCGATCTCTTCTCGCCTGACCGAGTCCTCATCGGGTCCCTCCAAACCCCCGAGGGTATAGCTGCCTGCAATGCTCTCGCCGAGGTTTATGCCAACTGGATTCCGTAAGTCGCTCTTCTTCCAGTCGTGGTCACGAGTGCGTAAGATTGACAGCTTTTGTGCAGGAAAAACAACATCCTCACTGTTGGCCTCTGGTCGTCCGAGCTTTCCAAGTTGGCAGCCAACGCGATGCTTGCTCAACGTATCTCCTCCATCAACGCTCTTTCCGCCATCTGTGAGGCTACGGGTGCCAACATCGACGAGGTCGCACACGCCGTTGGTCGAGACTCCCGTGTTGGGCCCAAGTTCTTGCGTGCCTCTGTCGGCTTCGGAGGTTCATGCTTCCAGAAGGACATCCTTAACCTCGTATACCTCAGCGAAAGCTTGCACCTCCCCGAGGTTGCCAACTACTGGAGGCAAGTTGTTACCATGAACGAATACCAAAAGAAAAGATTCTCCAAGACTGTCGTGGACACGCTCTTCAACACGATCACCGGCAAGGTGTGTAGCATTTGTTACATCCTGCTATTTTGTTACGTTTTATGTTTATTTGTGGCGCGTGGGAGCGAGACTTTTTGGGCTAATGCGTGTACCTTGCCTATCAATGTAGCACATCGCAGTTCTCGGTTTCGCCTTCAAGGCTGATACCGGCGACACTCGCGAGTCAGCAGCTATCTCCCTCATCCGAGATTTCCACTCTGAGAAAGCATTCGTGAACATCTATGACCCTCAGGTCGAGCAGGAGCAAATATGGGCTGACCTCGCTGAGGCTAGCCCCTTCACGCTGCCTGATGCCAGTGAGTTTCCCTCTATCGCACGGCGCACGCCTCTCGCTTGCACACATACTCATGCGTCGCACGCTTCACCTCCACAGTGAAGAAGCGAGTAACGATCTGCAGCTCTGCACTCGAAGCATGCAAGAATGCCGAAGCCGTCGTCATTGCCACTGAGTGGAAGGAGTTCCGGGATATCGACTGGGAGGCGGTCTATCAGGGCATGAACAAGCCAGCGTTTGTCTTTGACGGCCGCCTGCTCCTCGACGCTGATAAACTCCGCAAGATTGGGTTCAAGGTAGGTTCAGGCATCCTTTGTCAACCGCACGTCACCCTATTTCTTTTCTTCCTTTCTGTATATATCACCGCTGACGACATGACATTCTTTCTGATCCGGAATGACAGGTAACTGTCATTGGCCGTGGCGAGAAACTGTAGATGCGGTGCAACTACTTACAGCCTAGAAGCACCTCGAAAAATCCGCAAAGGCCCCGTATCAGAATGAACACTAGCATCAGATTGGATAATGAATTATAGATTCGCCGACGGACGTCGCAATTTACTTACAAATGCTGTTCCTTTGTTCCTCACTTTTACTTTCATCGTGACCATTCCTCTCGTCATTCAATTTTTCAAATCTAGAATGATAATCATCATATATACGTGAACATGGGAGACCCTTTTCATCTTTCCTTGTTTGCTTTCCGCCTTCTCCCGTTTTTCATCACTAGATAGTGGTTGGAGGAAAGGCCATGTCAGAGGTTGAGTCACCATGGGCCATCAAAATTGTAGGCACTTGGCGGAAGTTGTAGCAATCATTGATCTCGTCATATACTCTGCCCAACCTTATGCTTGCGCCATTCATGCACCCTTTTATGTAAACGCGGCAAGGCAGCCGCATCACAATCAAAAGGATCACATATAGAGAAAACAGCGGGAGTGTCTATCATAGAACAACAGGGAACGAAACATGGAACCACGACAATGGCAACAGAAGGGACGTACACGAGACGGAGCAAAGAGCAAGAAACCCTATGCAAGACGAAACAAAGCGAAAAGATAAAGAAAAAGAAAAAGAACATTATCCAGAACCTGTACACGTCAGATCCTTTCATAGCGACATCCCGAGGTTGGGGTGTTCGATGGTCCCGACACATCAGTACAATGCCACTGTCTACATACTGCTCACGATGGCATGCACTGAGGACCGCACGCGTACGGTGGACGCCTTGATTTGCTAGAATGGGTCACACAGCGAGCGATATAGCATACCAACCTATGAAGATCCAGAACATGAATAGTTGGCAAAACATATCATCATCTGATCATCATCTTATCGATGGCTGAAAAGTGGGTCATAGCGACCAGACGACCTCCGTGTAATCACCCATCAATCCCCCATATATGGGATGTGGAGGGACCAGCACGGACATACCCCTGCGTACCGCCGTTTGGATAAGCCTGATGAGGCGAACCGTAATGAGTCGTAGGCTGGCTGGTAGCTGCGGCAGATACGATAGCGGGGTCCACGAAAGTGGGACCGTTACTGGAGCTTGGCCAATGGGTTTGGCGGCGTTCAGCAGGCTGAGTAAATCCATGCCCCGAAGAACCAGGCGGCCCGTATGAGGATTGATAGGGTGCCTGGTGCAGGTGCTGTGGCGCCCTCGGGTGCCCTGAGCTAATGGCAGAAAAGGATTGGGGTGACTGGAAATGGGGTAACGGGTGTATGGCCGACTGTCGAGCCACCCGAGTCGATTCGTGGGGTGGCGACCACGAATGCTGCGAGGAAAGCGTTTGACTCATATTGGCGCTACTTTGTGTAGCTATCGGTGGTGAAAGGGGTGATTTCTGATCTAGCGAAGTTGACCAGATTGAAGGTGGAGCATTCGGCCCAAGCCCGAACGGAAACTGTGGCTGGATGGCACTCGATGTCTGGGGACGTGGCGGGCGGGCAGTATCGGTCGTATTCCATGTCGATCCCATGACATTATTAAGAAGATCTTGAGCAGTAGTACCGGGGACGATTCCAGGCGATCTGGGTGCTACCCGGGATGTTGTAACGCTAGGCACCCTGGTTATTGGTGGTGGCTCGATTGTCTTGATCATGACGCTTGACACAATAGGGGTGGTAGGCAGAGCAGTGGACGCAGCAGCTGGAGGGGAGCCAAGTGCTCTAAGCAGTTGGTCAGTTTCCGTAGCTCTGACAAGGAGAACTACAAACCTTGGATTCCAAAGAATGATCTCTCCATCTTCGTCATCTTCCAACACCCCGTGATCATCCAGTGCTGTCCTGAAAGCGTCGCCCACTGGGTCATCATTGTCAGTTCGCCCCGTGTCTGTCATCGCATCCTCCTCTTGCTCGATCACATGCTCAAGAACTCGATCACCTGGTGTATAATGTAAAGTTTGATCGGCAGCTTGGGAAACAGGCCCGTTAATCTGCACCGATGAGATCTTGGAAGTGCTATGGTCGAAAGTGAACGTATTGCCTTGCACATGAATGGGGCAACTCTGCAGATAGGCACACGAATTCGGATATCAGTCACATGCTCACAAAATGTATGTAACTCTCACCTCGAGGTAAGCAAGTCCCCTGGCGTCCTTGAGTAAATCCCATATCCTCATGAGCTGCTCCTCGTTCGGATGAACTTTTTCTCGGCCTTGGGGTGATGTTCCATCCCGCTTCCCCTCTGCTCCCTCTCCAAGCCTTCCGCCAGTTACAATCCCGCCATCCACCAAAAGATCTCGTAACGGGAGGAATCCCTTAAGATCTACATCTTCGTCCAGCGGAGTTGTAAGAGGAGGCAATCTATCCCACGGAAATATGCGACTCAAAGCGCTGTAAAACAGGGCAAATTTAGCCCAAAATAGTGGCATCTCCTCAATTAAGATTCCCTGGGAACCCTTGCGGGCAGATCCTTGCCTTTCCGCATCGGAGGGCTGGGAAGCGTGAAGAACATAGTTGATGTTGGCTGAAAGCCACTTGCTCGCAATTCGCAGTGCTGGCAGGGTGCGCCGGAATGGCGCTGTGATGCGCTGTGCGAGATCGTTCTCTGCGGCGTCCTCGGGGGGTACAGCAAGCTCTCCAGCGCCAATCTCGAGAAGAACACGATGGATGACAATGACATGCGCCAAAATTTGTGATCCGACCACTGTCGGATCTGGAAATCCGCCGGACCTCCTATTCGATGGCGGTGAGTTGTCGCGGATCATGTGATGTTTCCATAGGGCTCCTTCGGAAAGGACGACAACTTTGGACACTGTCTCAATCGGAAGAATCCGCTCTGATACTAGGCCCATAAAATCCTTTGCGACATCATCTGCATATACGACTGGATTCATTTTAACCCTGTGAGGATAATCCGCGTTAACACACAGGGAGTAATTGCACTCAATTGAAATACCTACTTATCGGAACCTAATCGCCATAAAGCATGCAAGAGAACAACGTTTTCCTTGAAGTACTCTACCCTCAGCCGAGGTGGTAATTCTCCCGAATCTGGTGGTATGGCCTGGGCACTGCCTTTGATCTTCTTGGATTGCTGATCGAGTGCCTTGTTGAGAATCTTCTTCACATTCTCTGATGCGGTATCGTATGGTTGGCGGACGCAGAGCGCTCTGTAATAATGAAAAAGAGAGCTGAACATGTCACTCTGGTAGAATGCAAGAATGGCAAGTTGATGGGAAGGATTGCCTTCGTATGGGACTAGTAGACGCGCTTGTTCGTAGCATTGAATGGCTTTGTCGTAATTTCGTGCCCGCGAGATTGAGTCGAAGCCAGGTAGGCCTCCCCTCCTGCTGCGCCCGCCTCGTTTTGCAGGCGCACCACCGTCCTCGTGACCGGCCTTTGGTCGCCCACCACCCTCATTGTAAAGCTCCCTGTATCTGGTGATATCACCCAGACAAACGACGGCCTTGCTCAAAATTGCAAGTCTGCTCTCATGCTCCGTAGGATCGAGAACAGGGGTAGTATCTTCGGACGGGAAGGAGAACTGATTGCGCCCATGATTCTGATTTGAGACGCCGTTGGTATCACCCGAGTGAGGGAGATCGGGTATGCTAACATCGTCTGAAGGAGTCAAGATATTGAGGGCGGCCAAGATGGGGTACGCTTCGTGTAAAGCGAAAGATCGCTGGTATCGGACAATAAACTGCGTCCAGAATTTTTCTTCTTCGGCTAGAAATTGTCGGAAGCGCTGCATGAGCTTGCGATATTCCACAGGACCATGGCCGCCCTGACGGGGCTGGTGACGGGGCGCGGATTGCAGTGTTCGGTCGAGTGTCGCTAAGCTCTGCTTGTAATGAGATATGAATTGATAAGATGTCTGCATCCACAAATGCGTTTCAGCATCTTTGGACTCCTTTGCGTAAGGTTCGACCAGCAAAAGCCGCAGATACTGCCGCCGCAGACTTTGTCAAAAAGTGTCAATATATAGATTTTCTCGAAGCATTTCGATAATGTGGGATTAGATTGCTCACTTTTTGCGATTGAACTCGACTTCCTTATCCCAAGGATTATGTGTTTTGAGGAGTTCTTTCAAAGCCTGGTGTAAACCTTTGGCCTCTCTAAATCTACATCAGCTCAATAGCCGAGGTGAGGAGGTCGAAACTTGAGTACCTCGCGAGATGTGAAGGGGAGTCGGACATGATGACAAGAAAAAGAATGCCAAGAGCTATATACCCATTTTCTGGTGTTTCTGATATCGGTGTTCAGCACATAGGCTAGGCTGACTGCGGTGGTTTATTCGAGGCTATGAGTCTGCAGAACTGTCGTGGGAAACGATGATGAAGATGGACAAAGTGGGATAACCAAGGGGGTCACCGGTTGTTGCTCTAGACCACTCTACTCAACTCCTTCAGCTTAGTTTGGGCCTTAACCATCAATCACTCGGGTAACTTTTGGCTCCATCATTGGCGTCAAAGTCCCCGTTTGTGCACAGTGAATTCGGGGATCAACCACACCCCATTTCCAGGTTACGCCTCTTACCCTTGTCTTTAAAAACTGGATGGAACGCCGATCAGAAAAGAACTGGAATAACATGTGTTCGGACGTGAAATATTTCTTGAAATTACTTCTTCAGGTCCCCGACGCCTATTGCGCTCACACTCGCTCGCTTGCCGCATACATACACAGGAGTTTGCACAGGTGACATGTCCTTGTAAGCTTCTAGCAGCTTGGCAAATTAACCTTGGAACCAGCTGAATTTGAAGGGCGGACAAGCGATCCCTATTGCCTTTTTCAAGCAACGGTAGTGCGACAAAGCTAAATTTGCGATGCTTGAGGCTTACGTTCAACCTTGGGCCAATTGGTCCTCGCAATCCAGAAAAGCGTTCAAGCTACGCCGCCGAGGCATGACTTGAGCTTGGTCTTGGTATGCCAGCAGAGGCCCCTACGCGTAACGAACTCTGACCGAGTGAAGGATCAAAACCCAGCACCCCGAGGGCCCGAGATTTTCAGTCGTGCGCTGATCGCGTTGATGGCAGAGTCTCGGGTGCCGCCGAGTATGCCAGGCCATACATGTCATGATAGTAGGTCGACCTCAGCATCGATTATCTTCGGGCTCTCACACCATCTATTAATAACGTCGCCGCATCGGAATACGTAGACCCAAGTAAAGTAACATTTGCCAGCGTTTGCCTATGTTCATGCATGTCGCTCGGCAGGGGATGGGGGCGGCGGCTGACTGCGCAATACCCCTACATAGTGCATGTTTTAGGGCACCCTTGAAGCTTGAAGCTTGAAGACTGGCTACAAGTAATGTTGATCCGCTCTTCTTCGAGAGAAATCTTACGATAATATTTAGTTGATGAATTTTGAATACATATTCAGAGAGGTTCAACGTTCAAGTTGAGAGTCTTCCGAAGAGTTGGCCTGGTAAATTTGACCTTCTTTTTGCGCCCTGATTCAATTTGAACTTTTAGGGTTAAATTACGTGGAATGAAATCTGCCATGTTTAGGTATGGGACCTGTCGTAGTATGTCTGGTATATGCCCAGCTCATTTTGCTTGAACCGGTAGGCCGCATGTACTATCAATTTACTTGTCTTCAAGTTCCATAAGTACTTCGATATTCTCTATCCCGCATCTGTCACTTGGCCCCCCCCTTCGCAGTAGAAAAGGCGCGCTTAACTTGTTCTGTCCTGATCAATTCCCCCTCCCTCGGACTAGCACACAGATCATACCCACCACCATTTTTCTATACCCACCACATACGGTATCCCACCATCATCGCTCTCCGGTCAACCAGACCAACACACCAAAATCACAATGCCTCCATTCTACGAACTCTCCGTCGCCCGTTTTGCCCAAACATCATCATCTAAACCCAAATGGGTCATGGCAGTCATCTTCTCGCCGTCATCGGGTCATTCATTGATCTACCAAATCGTGGGCACAGTCGCAGACTACAGTCTCGACGCACCACAGTCGGTCACCTTAAAAGAGGGAGAAAATGGGTACTTGGGCAGGACCAAGGTGGGTTTGGTGGACTCGGAAAAGCTCCATCAAATACATACCACTCTCGCTTCAATCCCTGTCGTGCACGGAAACCCCGCGTGGAGTTCTCACAATTGGGTCATGGAAGGCATATCGGCGCTGCGCAAAGTGGAAGGGTACCATATCGATAAGCTTGTCACGTTCCAATGGCTGTCAGAGCAGAAGTAGTGGGCTATGACGAGAGTAAATGGTCTTTGCTGGATGTCACAGTCTGGGTTCGCGAAGGGGGAGGGATTGTAACACGTGATCTGGGACTTGGGATACCACGGCTGTTAGATGACTGATATTGGGACAATGTCGAACTCTGTAACATGGTAGCGGATATGTATTCATTGTCCTTGGTAGATCTTCGCACTGCGCCACTGGATAGGCACTTTGTTTCAACGAGAATACCGGAGTTTCGACGGCTTTCAGCAATCTTGCGGATCCGAGTTTGGAGCGCACTCAGACCTGATAGCAATAGTCATCCGTCCCATCAGAAAAGAATCACTGATTATGCTTGCCTGGGCATCATTCTAATGACTCACCGAGGGGTAAAGTATTGACAGCCTCAATTATAGAGTTGATAGGCGAGAGCGGGGTGTCGTTGTCGAGGCAAATGCCATTTCTTCAGCGCCGTCAACCCACGGTTGTTCATACCGGCCGTCTGTCGATAATTGAATCGTCCCTTGATACGTAAAGCATACCGGCTATGCTTTACTTGCGAATAGTCACCAGCAGCCCAAAAGGTCCGGAGAATGGTGCCATCGTCAGTGATCCAACCGACGACGAAGCTCACAGAAATCGAAGCCCAAGAGATCGCAAGGCGATTCATTTCGGAAGTCGGGTATGCAGGCAAAGTAAACGTATTCTCACCCACAGAGGTGTTTGATCGATCAGGTTAAAGGATTATCGTAATTTCTTGCATGAAGAATCCTCAGCATAGGCGTGGTGCATCACGACTGACTTGCAACTTCCCAGGGTTTCTTCCTCAGCGGCGCGTTTGACCGAGTGGGAGCGGCATCCTGGTAATGCAAAAGTCGGGAGACAGTGTGATTATGGATCGTGGGTTCAACGTACGTTTAGAGTGTCAGGAATAACTTTGTTGTTTGGAATGTTTTCCGTCTTTCCCTGCTCTATCAGGCTTTTCAACTCTGTGAAGGTGAGGTTGGGCGCTTCTCCGTGTTGTTGAGTTTCCGAGGACGCTTGCGAATATTGGTTTCCCCTTGGAGGAGAGCGATCCAAGTCCGCGGTGTAGCGAGCCTGGAGGTCTTCGAGGTTTATATTATGGCCAGTGGCACTGTGAACGCCGAAATGACACCATAATGAGGTTACTCCATCTACCGCAAAGGAGTTATCAAAAAGTCACACACCGGTTGAAGTAGAAGAGCTGAGTCTTCAAGATAAGGTCTGATCTTTCAGTATCGGGCATCTCGTTCATTGATGCATGGGTGAGGATTCCAGAAAGACCTTGCTGCGAAGCATTGGAAGGGCGGTAGTATTCATGTAGTACAGACGGACATACCTGGAAGACTTCGTCCGAGGAGAAGGGGTAAGTGCAGAATTGGTTTAGAACCGCATCGAGCGGCAAAGGCTCGTGGCTTTGAAGCTCGGACATCGTCAAAAAATCTCAAAAAAAGATGGGCGGTCGACGTCAAGGAAGCTCGTTGACCTCCCGCTCAAGATGGAAAGCGACATTACATAATCGACATCTTTCCTCGCGGTTGTTTTGGATGGTCCGAATTTGCAGTACCGACACAACATTCATTCATGTCTTCTAGCATTGAGATGAATCAATGTGCCCTTATGGAACCTGTCAACAACCACGCTGTCATGGCACGTCGAGACCAACCACTTGAGAAAGCCTGACCCACCCTCCCGCACGGCAGATGGGTCCGTGTTGAGTGTAAAGCGCGTGCGCCACGATGGGCGACACACAACATAGGCATTCTGCATCTGGTGCGCGAGGACTTTCCGATCTTCGTTTACCGTGACGACAGCACCCATCACAAGATTGGCACACATATCACGAAAGTCCATGTCCATATCCCTCGCGTATATTGTTCCCTTAGTTGAGGACCTGTGCCATGCCCTCAGGAAGAACATCAATCTTGATGCCAGACCTTGATCATCTCGAAGGTTGACGGTCCACTAATTTCAGCTCGATAATTCACGAAAGGTCATGAAAGAGAACGGTCGTCAAATCGACCGCGCTGTACAACTCTGATGAGCCTCGACACCGCCCCCCCCAGCGAACTATCAAACACGACTCCGAGCTCGAGAAACTCACTTGATATGCGAAAGCTTTCTCTCCTGTCTCCACGGACACCGATACATCTTCAACCACATACGAATTCAAGCGCCCCGATGAGCTCCGCCAGTGATCATAGGAGACTCCGGGCGCGAGAAATTCACTCGATGTATGAAACTTGTCTCTCTCGTCCCCGCTGTCACTGATAAATCCAAGGAACTACCTCGTCAACCGTATCTCGCTAGCGTGACTGACCAATCCTTCCGTTCTCGTCAAATGCCACAAAACATGCATACCTCGGGAAGTATACCCTCGAAGAACATTAGGAATTTTGAATACTAGTGTGAATATTTTTGGGTAATTGGATGAAAATTAGCTCTGGTTCAGATACCATTGTCTCCATCTTTGCTAGCTACTAGTCCATTGATGGTAAATCCTTGATGGGTGAGGCATATGATGCTGAGTCCAGTTGAATGAAAAATCATGTCTGGTGTTGGCCTGCAGCAGATATGAACGTGAGTAAATATAATGTTGGGGTGCTGGTGTCGGCTAGTCGTCTCGTCAATAGCCTGCCACTGCCAGCCACGGAACCGGCTTCAAGCATTGGCACAAATTTCATTCATTCGAGATGTCTTCTAACATTGGCAAGATTGCAACAGAGAGGAACCACCGCGCCCTCATCGAACTTGTAATGAAACCAGGAAATGGTACGACATTCCAGACCAACTACTCGGGCCCCAGGACGAACACAAACCTGACCCACCCTTTCGCAGATGTCTGTGCAGACTGTAAAGCGCGTGCTCCACGATGGGCGTCATACAATATAGGCGTCTTCATCTGGTGCGTGATCCCTTTTGATATTCGTTGGCCGTGACGGACATTGAGAAGAGAGCACAGCGTAAACTGTGCCAGTATCCATCGCAAGATCGGCACACACATCACAAAAGTGTACGTCCATTACTCTCGTCTATACCGTTCTCCTAGCTGAGCGTTCGTGATGTGTCCTCAGGAAGAGTATCACTCTCGATGCATGGTCCAAGGAACAAGTCCAAGTCAGACCTTGGTCACCTCGAAGATTGATGGTCCACTAATTTCAGCTCGATGGTTCACGAAAGGTTATGAAAGAAATCGGAAACATCAAGTCGAACGCGCTGTACAACCCCGATGAGACTCGACACCCTCCGCCAGCGAACATGCTAGACTCCGAACGCGACTCCGAACTTGAAAAATTCATTCGATGTATGCAACCCGTCTCTCCCGTCTCCAATGATACTGATATGATATTAGCGAAATATGAATTCAAGCGATTCGTCGGCCGCAAAACTGGCTCCCAACCACTCGTGCCTCCACCGAGGACAACCTCGACAACCGCATCTCGGTCATATTCACCGCCCATAACAGACCCTAGCGCAATTCACCGAAAGAATTCACCTGCACCACCACCCCCTCCTGCCAAAACGCCACAACACATGCTTCCGAAGCTCTATACCTCGGGAAGTATGCCCTCTTCACTCTCGCACAACGCGCCTCCTCCCATGCGATCTGTTTCTCAGCCTCTTCCTTCCCATGCAAATCTCAGGCAGCAAGCTGCCGTTGCACCCGCGTCTGCACAGCCCGCTACACAACCTTCCACTCCGGTGCCCTCAGGGAACCAAGTATGGAACGACCTCATCTCGCTCCAAGGCCCCACCCAATCATCCTCTCTTCCCCTCCAATACCAGTCTCACAGTCCATCCGTACCTATGACCCCACTTTCTCCCCAGCAAACACGAACCCACCCCACACTCACCGTCCCCCCAAATCCATTCGCACATGGACAACTAACTCAACACGCTCTCACCTCCAGCCCCGTAGCGCTCGCACTCCCCCTGGGGACACCTACTCCGCTCGCAAGTCCCGCCCTCCATCTCGGGGGGACGAACCCGTTCAACCAGCCTCAGATGACCGGCACGACTGGTGTTTCGTACCCTTTGCCCTCGTCGCCTCTCGTAGCGCATGCGACAGGGCTACCATTCATGCAGCCGTTTTCGCCGGGTGCGCCTATGCCATTCCCGGGCGGTCCCACACACTCGCCCTTTCAGACGATCCCACAGACACCAACACCATTCCCTCCTTCGACAGTCTCACAGACCGCATTTTCTCACTCGGCGCAATCACAGTTCTCGCCCGGAGCGGCGCAAACACCGTTCTCAACAACACCGGCACAACCCCCTTTCTCGACAGTGGCGCCTCCTCACCCTCAAGCCGCCTTTGGTGCGACTCCCCACTCTCAGCCTCCGTTCGGTGCGAGTGCGTTTATGCCACAACAGCAGCCACAATTTCTGTCACCACAGCAGCAGCAGTTTGTGCCGACGGGTGCGTTTGGGTGGTATGGGCAGGGCGTATAGGGATTTTGAGGCTTGAGGTGAGGTTGGGTGATTTGGTGATTTTGGGGGATTTCTGTGTGGCGTCTGGCGCTTAGAAAGTTTCGGATGGGACGGACGTGTTCGGGACTCAAGTACTCATGGATTCGAACAGGCTCAATGAGGCGTGGATAGATATATAGATAGACACCGCAGAGTTGGCGCTTTGAGTGCGAATATCTGGGGTGATAGATATGTATATATCAGCTACGTGCAGTGCTGCACGTACTATGCTTGCACTGGCACTTGTTTGTTTGGTATGGAACAGTCGTAAGTACAATGGATATGCAATTCTTAGAGCGGGTGGTAGGTATACAGAAAATGCAAGATATTGACGACAGCTCAGAACGGACACCACTTCCACACTCCTTGCACCTTTACACTTGCACATCCCGGGACCCCCATCCTCCTAGTCGTCATCGTCATCGTCATCGTCATCGTCCCGTCCACCGCTCCTAAACAACGCCAGCAAGTCGTCTAAGCCGAGTTTCATATTCTTGATCTTGTCACCACTCAACGCGGCCTTTGCTAGTTCCCGCTTGGCATCCTGGAGCTGTGGGGGCGTTGGAGTGGCATCAGTGTACAATGAAGCTCGACAGAGGGAAGAAAAGAGTTGCGGTGCAAGGGGAATGGTAATTGGTAAACGTGGATCTTAGATGGTGAATGGTAATTCGTAATTCATAGGGGGAACAGCAATGTTAGGGACAAGTGCCCACGGAGACAGTGATCAGGTTCTCCACCATGAAGCCAAACACAGTTTTTGTTTGGAAAAAAAGCGAAACGGACGTGCAACAAGTGAAGAAGAAGATAATAGGAGCTCCCCGCTAAGCACTGCGACCTCAATATAGATACATACCTGCAAAATCCGCGTCTCCACCGTATCGGGTATCATAAGCTTGTAGATATGGACGTCTAGTTTCTGTCCGAATCGGTGAGCACGATCATATGCTTGATCCTATTTGCATAGGATATCGTATCATAGGTCGCATCCGCCGTGAGATGGGGGTGAATTTTGGGGTTTGCACGTGGAAAATAGGTGGGAATACAGCACCCCGGAAGCAAGATGATACCGGGACCCCAACCCAGTGGGGATAGCCCATGTAGTTTGAGCGTGTGGGTATGTAGGTGAATTTGGGTTTGAGTTTCAGGTCGGCAGTTAGGTACGACATGTGGGTTCAAGGGCATGCCGCAATGATAGAGGGCATCGGAAACGAAACAATGACCAAGAACAGAGAAGGGTATCGGTCAGCAACTCACAGGGAAAATGTTAGAAAAAACCAAAGACCCACCTCGAGCGCCGGATTCCACCACATATCAACAAGAATCACATTGTTGCACGCGGTAAGGTTGAGGCCTATGGGTACAAAATATATAATACGTCAGAACCCGACGTGTAAGGGATGAGCGGAGTGAGATGCCATCAACATTCAATCAGTAATCAGCAACGCATAGAAGGATGCATAAAGAACTGTGGGAGTGAGATAAAGGGGAGAAGCGGACATGAAACTTCCCCCGAATATGACCAGCGCTCAGATAAGATGTCGCGGGAACGCCTCAGGACCCGAAGTGACCAGGAGCAGCACCCGAAATGAGGAGAGAACTTGATGGTGGTGAAGGTTTGTACGTGATATGATAGAAATTCGATGGATCGAAAGATAGGGGAAGGAAGTAGACATAAAGTGAGACGGAACCTACCGGTGCTGCCCGCTTTGAAAGAGATCAGGATGCAACGCGTGCTCTTGCTGTTCCGAATCTTCTCAAGGCTAGCTTCACGTTTGTCCTTGGGCATCGAACCGTCATCTGGCGTTCATCGTTTCACAGGTCGCCCTTCATAAGAAACCAGGATGGTAGAAGATAAGCAAACGTCACGCACATCGAACATGCTTAATCCCCTCCGCATCCAAAAATGGCTCTATCAAATCCAACATACTCGTAAATTGCGAAAAAATGATGGTCTTCTCCAGTCCATCCGAGCGCTCATCGATTGTCTTTAAAAGGTCTCGAATCTTTTTGATCTTGGCTGACTCGGGTGGGAGCTTGGAGTTCGTTGTTGAGGCATGTGCGACGGTTTTGGCGACGGACAGGCATTCTTTGCAGTGTTTTGCGTTGTCTCCTGCGGGGAGGCTGTGCGAGACGAGGTAGAATTGGTCAAAGTTCAAGGAGGAAACTAAGCGGGAAGGCGAGTGATGCGAACGTACGCCGTCTGACACAGTTGACACTTCCTGGCACCCGACATTCCCATCTGTTCGAACATCGCTGTTAGGCCATCCGCATCGTCTTCGTCGTCTCCGGTAGCCTTTGGGTCAGCAGCATCCTTATCCACACGGTAATCCTTGGAAACAAGCGAGGGGTGATTGCACGCTACATCCGATCCGATCCAATCAGCCGTTGTCCCTTGACGCACACCCCACAGAACCAGAACGAAGCCACTCACCTTGCCGAAGCCTAAGCAGCAACACCAACACATGCGTATAGTTGACATGCTCAGCTTGCACGAGCTTGTCAACCTCGGAAGTCATTCTGGTTTCAAGTTGCTTGTAGAACTCTTTCTCGGAAGCGTTGAAAGAACATTCGACGAGCTCGAGGATACGCTCGGGAAGTTGGATGAGTGGCTTGCCGTTCAGCACTTGAGTCTTGGTTCGGCGGAGCATCACCGCTTTAAGGACAACCTGGTGGGGAAAGAGCACGTTCAGGGATAATCAAGGGTGACTGAAAGGCCATGAAACGTACGTGCAGACGCTTCAGTGCACGTCCTGGACGTCCGCTCTTGACCGGTTTTGCAATTTGCTCGTTGAAAGATTGCCAGTCATTGAGTGGGCGAATGCGTAAGAATTTAATCAGAGAGTAGAGCTCCTCAACGGTGTTTTGCCTGTGTAGCCGCCACCGCGTCTAGTCGGATGTAATACAAGGAAGATGCATACACGTACAGTGGAGTTCCAGTGAGACACCACCTAAATTTGCCCTCCAATGCACAACATGCGAGCGCAGCCTTAGTATTTCGGTTCTTGATGTTGTGGGCTTCATCTGTACAGAAAGCTGCCTTAGCACAACCCAACAACAATCGAGAAAGAGACTCCACCTACCCAATACAATGCGGAACCACTTCACACGGAACAACGCGTCCTTACCAGCCCTCCCCGTGCCCCTTTTATTCGTCATCAATTTCTTTGTGAACCCTTCCGAAGAATCAGAATCAGGATCTGACGCAGCCTTTGACTTTGATTTCGACTTGGACTTGGACCCAGACTCGTCCTTGGCCTCTGGCGCAAATGTCGCGTATTCAGATGCGACGGTGGGGTAAGATGTCACGACGACATGTGCTTGTTTGAGTTTCAGAGGGTCGGTAGTACGACTTGGACCGTGGTGCTCTATTACGCGAAGGCCTACTGCCATGCGAGCAATCTCGGCAGCCCACTGGGAGACGAGGGCGACAGGGCAGATGACGCTGGCAGGAAGGTAATAATTGGTCTTGACTTCATTTGGCTGTGCGATGTTAACTTACAGGGTACTCGCTGCCCACCCCTCTACCTTGTCGGACTTCTTGGCTCGCCCATCAACGATCCGAGTGAGAGTTTGAATCGTTTTTCCGAGACTGCGTGCCCCTCGTCAGACTATAGCATCCTGTATTAGAATGTTCTTACTCACCCCATATCATCGGCCAGTATACCACCCGTCTTCTTCCCAGTCTCGCGCTCACGCATCCAAGCTCTCCCAATCACCTGGTGAGGTAGCAACACGATGTCGTCCGCAAACCCATTCACAATAGCCTCGCTCATATCAATCTCCACTTCGTCGCCTTTAGTATCTACGGTATCCTCGACTAGCGCACGGAGAGCTTTCTCAGCCTCTGCGGCAGACATGCGCGGGTCGTAGAGGTCACGTTCGTCAGGGACATCAAACGTCTCCCATGTTGGCCCTTCAGTGGTAGCATGGGTGCGTTTGTTTACGGGAAGTTCAATAGGAGCTGGGGCGACGGTACGTTGTGGAGGCACCGTGGGCATCGCGCGGTCGAGAGTGGCTAGGACTTGACTCTTAAAAGGCTGCTGCATGCCAGAAACGAGTTTCGAAGAGCCTTGCGTCGGCCTAAATTCGTTAGGATATGAGCGAGGACGATAATTTTGTATAACTTACGCGTCATCTTCTTCGTCGGAAGAGATAACGATTGGCCTAGTCCTTATGTTGCTCTTCCCAGCAGCAGGCGGTAACGAAGAAGGTTCTGAGGATGCGATCGAGCTTGAAGAAGAGAGGGACTAGTCTGACTGAGATATAGGCCTCAGTTTGAGACTGATTCTACTCACGATGACACTGGTGGCTTCCTTGGGTGGTCTCTGACCAGGCTTGTAGAATTCGGGATACAGGTTTGCATCCTCGAGGAATTGTTTGCGCCTGGAGAGTAATTAAGTTCTCCGCACGGAGGTACGCCGCGATGTTGTAGGCTCACCTGGCTTCCATGAACGAGATGGTGGTTGTGGTGAAAGAGAGCAAGAAAAAGAGAATAACAACACAGGCAATTTGAAACACGCGTGGGTGGCACGCGTTTCATTAAGTCAAGGGTCACGTGTAACTCGACTCACGTTGTGATATGCGCGCTTGCAACCACCTCGTTGAGTAGCTCTGGTTTGCGAGTCGCTGCAAAGACGGCAGTGGCTACTACGAGTCCACTACCCTTAATGCATGATTCCTTGAGAGCTGCCAAGACCTAATACCTCTGCCGAGAACCATTGCGCAATTATGCTTGGCTGTGATCATACGAACTGTGGAAACGACATCCAGGAGGCTGGACCCGCGATTGATATCATGATCAAGCTCAGGACCTGCTCCCAGCCTCATTGTCTCATCCAAGTGGAAGATCATGATGGACTTTGTCCTCAAACACGAAAGTAGCCTGGTACTCGGTATGAGCACGTTATTTTCGCTGGGGAAATGCCCAATG
Source organism: Paxillus ammoniavirescens (assembly GCA_014904835.1). NCBI lineage: Eukaryota > Fungi > Basidiomycota > Agaricomycetes > Boletales > Paxillaceae > Paxillus > Paxillus ammoniavirescens. Next base: position 65,397 of record MU120980.1, on the reverse strand, counting down.
CATGACGTTTGATGTAGATGGACGTGGACCAGTTTTACTTTCATTCCTTGCTGTTAGCATCACGCATCATGGATTTTGACCTGAGGGTCTAGTTCCGGTCTACCGGACCCGAGTCTTCCAATGATACTTCATGTCACATTATTCTGAGCCTGTTACTTCCCATGCAGATAACTTTTATACAGTAAATTCAAGTAGCGGAAATAAATGACCATCGTTATTGAATGAATACTGTTCAAGCTGAGGACGAATGTGGCCACTCGGTGTCAACGCTCCCTCTTCTTCATCTGATCCACCAATAGACGTCGGCGTGCTTACACAGTTGACGATTTTTGGGCACACACTGGGGGTCGAAGTGTGGCAAAGATCTTTCACAGACTCGCCTCGGCTTCCGTGATACACTCCCGTCCGTTGATGTGGTTGAATAAATATTGTTCAAGTTGAGGACGAAGTATCGTGTGGAGTCACAGGCAGTCACGACTTGTGTGGCCACTCGCTATGAGGCTCACCTTTCTCCTCGTCTTCCCCGTCCGATTCATCGGTAGACATCTGCGTGCCTGTACAGTGATTGTCTTGGACTTGGATGCGAAATGCACTCACATGTATCACTTAACGTGAACATGGTTGCGGAGGCGCTGTTCCAGACTTGGCGGAAAGAGGGTTGGACGAGGGTTGGACGAGGAAAGTGCCAGACACGCCAGGCACCCAGGCTGTAGCCGAAGAGTCCTTAATTATGATCGAGGATCGAGGTCGGTCGAGGTGCGGTTGGACAAATAAAGGGCCAGGCACGTCATGTACATGCTGTAGCAACACTGTAAGAGTTAAAGGGTTATCTATGACAGATTATGACCAGGAGAATTTAAGTTCAGTCAAGGTGCGAGGGCTCACGGTTTGGAAAACAAGCCTGGAGGACCCAGGCTGCCATGTCCACATGTTCTACGCGCGAGGGTGAGTCCGGTAACTTGACGAGCTGCAGGAAGATTCGAATGAAAGGAATGACGACTAGTGTGGATGCAAACTGGACTCGGGCCTTGGGTATGAACGACACGAGGTGCACCGAAGCGAGATACGGTGAGTTAATTGACATCCTTGGCGCCCAAGTGCGGTGTCGGCTTGTGCTCGATAGTGATTGATGTGACCTGTGCATCGATTACGGTAAATCTTGGGGGGTCGAACCTGAGTTGACTGAGGACCGCCTTCACGCATCGACGTAAATGTGCCTTGCTTGGAGAATCCTAGTGCATTCTTTGCCGTGACGCTGCTCGACGATAAGCGGGAGACCGCGAATCTGTCGAAGATTGCAGCGACTCCTTGGATACGGTTTGGAGTGTGAATCGCAGTGGGACGACATCCGACTCGGCGAGGACTTCTGGAAATTCATCGTTGGGGAAGTTTGATGCTTGCCATTGGACCGCTGCTGCGGCGCTGCACGAGGAGCAGCAGAAGCATGGGACGAATGGCATCGGCGTAAAGTGAAACCGGTGAAAACGATATCGTGGTCCGTGAGCATCGGTCTTGCGGGCCTGGGTACGTAACTAGAGAGGTCCGATGTTATCTCCGTATCACTTGCAGGGTTAGAATCGCTGTGAGAGGCCAAGGTGAGTGGTGTGTAAATTTATGAGATTCGCTGTCTAGCAAGTTAGCAACTGTCTACTGGGTGACTATTCTTACCATGAGTATTCGTGGCAGCCTATTAGCGAGGTTTCGGGTGCCTTGTTCTGCCTCGAGGCAAAGTTTGTACATAGCCAGTGCTATTTCTAGGTACATACATAGACGTTCATAATATTCGAGCCTGAAGGTCACCATTGCGCGTTTTCTCCCTTTCCTTCCTGCTATCGCTCCAGTCCCCGCTTTTCTTCCCCTTCCTCACGGTACTGACCGTTCGTTTTTCACGATGGCTCAAGCCTCAGTGTCTGCACAGGCAAGTGCAATTTTATTCATGATCATGACACTCTTCCACTCGCTTGCCTCGACCCGGTCTTTGTTATTATGTTCATTGTGGCAGACTCAGATCATGCTCATTCATGAATCATAGGCTCGTACGCGTGCATCACCTGGCCCGACGTGGTCACTCCCAGTCCCAGGTGTAGCCATGCATAGCTCGCGCCCGTGGCGCTCCTCGCCACTGGCTGGTCCGGCTTTCTCCACTTTGCCATCCATCATCTCCGAGTCCTCCGAGGACTCGCATGATGAACCTAGTGGTGAAAGTTTCCATGCACTTGCACGCGCACAATCGCCGTCCGAGTCGTCCGTCGTGTCCCACGCACCATCAATGTCTGGTTCCGGGTATACATCTGGGAATGCGTCGACGCTGGTACAAGGAGATGCAAGCACATCTTCCATTTCGTTGTCTACTAGTGCCAACGGGACAGTTTCCTCTCAGGGCCACCTAAATATGACCAGCTATCGTCCACAACCCGCGCGCTTATCCAGATCAGCGGGCGCCGTACCCACTCTTGGCTTCTTGGCTCGAACAGCGTCTACCTCTGAGGCTTCCTCTGGTAACAGGACTTTGATATCGGCGCCTGCACTTCCGCCACAAGCACGCACAAGTCACTCGCGCTCCACCTCACTCCCTTCCAGATCCGCTTCTGAACAGCCACAGCATTCTGCGATTCCTCAGACTTATTCGCCAGCCTCACCGCGACCGACTTCTCCGCCTTCCTCTTCTACACAAGCTGAAACTCACCATTCGAAACACGCCCCTTCTACATCACGTGATCCAGATTCGAATTGGATGTCGTCGTCCCCCTTCGGACCTGCAGCAACGCCCAAGTTCTCAAGGCTCGCACTGGCGTCTCCTCAAGTGGTGATGCCACTCAGCGCCAAAGAGTACCGGAAGCAAAAGGCAAGGGTGTCATATGGGAATGACAAAGACAAGAAACTCTGTGTTCCCCCTATTCACGTTACTTTTGCGGATAACGCTATCAAGAGGTCGTCGGTGCCTCTTCCGCAAAGTCTGAGCAATTCCCCACCTGTCGAGCCGCCGAGATCCACTCCTACAGAGGTTGCTCCACTTTCCTTTACTCCACCCCCGTTACCAGAGTCATCTCAACCACAACCTGCATGTTTTCCCCGATCTCGATCCCCCTCAGCCCCTTCAGCGGTGGTTCTTGAGTCTCGTAATCACCCGGCCTCACTTCCATCCGTCCAATCTCGCCCGTCTTCCCCGAAACAGACGCGTTCTCATCTGCCCACCCCTCGTCGATCGCCATCACCTCCCAATCCACTGCTGCTGTCTCCAAAATCTTCCACCAACACATTCTTTTCCTTCGCGTCCTCTTCCTCAGAGGACGAGGTTGCCTTTTCTTCCAAAGTCGTAAAACCTGCCGCGCCTAATCAGACGTTAGCCTCTCTACCGGATGTTGACGTAGACCCCCCAGCAGCACGCCCGCGTCCACGTCCACGTCGACGGAAATCATACCCAGATCGTCGTTCGGGTGATGCACGGCTGAGTCTTGTAGAAGCGATGAACCGTCTCTCTCAAGAAGGTTCTCATCATCGGTTTTCGGTGGCGTCGCAGACGAATTCTATGAACCGTCTTTCGGTTGTCTCTCAAGCGAGCGGGAATACCCTCTTTTACGATTTTGTCGAGTCTCAGCGGGAGGAGAGTGATGGCACAGAAGGAAGGAGTCAACGTGTGGGTGAGAAGCCCGCCTTGCGCACACAGAGCCTCGAAGACCTCTCGTCAACGCTCACGCGCACGGGTATCGAGGCCGTCGAGCGAGAGTCTGAGAATATACGCACGGTACACGTCGAGGTGTCGCCGCCTCCACTGGGCCCGCGCAGACGCAAGCTGACCAAGACGCGCCCTGCGCCTGTGAGGGATGTGAAACAGCGAGCTCAGGAGCATCGTACGTCGTTGCTCCCGTGGGTATCGAGGGGGTGGGGGGATGGCAAGGGAGGTACGGAAGGGAAAGCGAGTGGAGAGGAGGGATGTACTTCAGCGACGATGGGGTGTGCGGGCAAGGGGGTGGGTCCCACGAGTGTGATCCCTTGCAGTCTTCCTCCCGACGCAGGAGATCCATCTCTCATGGAGAAGACGAAGGAAACAGTTACAGTTCATGATGCCTCCACGGCCAAGGGAAAGGCTCATGGCATCTCTGTGTCCAAACAACACGACGAAGCGCCATCGACACCACCCCGCAAAGCCCGGCGATATACCTTCCAGTTCATACCTGCGCCTTCCTTTCATCGTGCAAAGCGGGACAAGGCAAACAGTGTCTCGGATCTCTCTATACCATCGGATACGAACAAGAAGGGAAAGAAGAAAGGAATGAAGGGCATCGAGAGTGGGTTCGGGACGGACAGCACGAGTACTGTAACACAAGGCAGCCAGAGCACCTTGGTACCGTCTACACTTTCCTCTTCGTCACTCGATGTGTCCAGTAATAGGTCACTCCACGGTTTGTCTGCCGGTTTCGCGTTTGCTCAGAGTTTGGGCACTGGGAGTGGAGATTCTACGCCCAGTCTCACCACCGATGGGAGCACGACGACTGTTTCTTCGAGTGTGCCAGGGACCTTGCGTTCTTTCGTCCGGGACCCGACCGCACCTTTCATCGCACGACCTTCGGCGCTCAAAGAATCATTCACTGATACTTCGGAGGACGATTCGGAGGGCGGTGTCGTCGGCAGGACACATTTCTGTGTGCGTCATCATCCTCGCGATCGGCGGCCGCTTTCTGTTATGGTGGAGACGGCGATGGAGGAGGACGTGGGTAGCGTTGGTGAAAGGGTGCACGGTGTGGATAGTGAGCGGTTACACCTGCCCCCTCGTGCAGTATCTCGCCCTGGGACGTCAAGCTCAACGGCGACGACCGCGACGACTACTTCGTACGTCTCGTTCAGTACCGCGCCTGCTTCCACGCGTTCGTCCTCCTCGCCGTCTCCGTCCTCCTCGCCTTCGATCGCGGAAGAACTACTCCCGAATGATCAGACGGACCAAGGCCCCATAGAGACAATCCAAGTCGCAAGAGCCATCGAGACGCATCCCTGTGCGCTGTGTGGGCACCCCACGCCTGTGCCCGTCGAGCTTGCTAAGACCCCGGAGGAGAACGCTCCAGGAAAGGACATACACCCCATGTTTGCGGTTCCACTCGTTACGATTAGTGCGTCGTCTGCATTGGACGCGCGGACGACTGGCTTGCGTGTGGGTTCGGATGGAGCGGGACCACTCGCGACAGGGACGGTAAGAACTGGGGCGAAGCAGAGCTGGGGCACGCCGCCTGCTACGGCGCGGCACCAACAGCCGCAGAGCAACGAGCGCCAACAGGGGAACACGCGGCCGACACCAACGCCGAAGCTCAGACGTCCCCGCCCGCAAACGGCCCCGCCGGGTACGGGCGATGCCGCTCTCAAGTTCGTCGAGGCTGTCAGAGCGCGAGACGTGGGAGCCGGGATCAAGGCTGAGCGAGGATTGGAGGGGGAACGGGTCGCCAAGAGTGGTGGCAGAGAGTCGAAGTTGAGGGCTGTGTTGAGAGGTTGGTTGGGGCGAGGTTAAGATTATTGGGTGGGCGAGACTATTGGATCATCATACGGTGTGTGCATATGTCCGTGGTTATTGTGATGCTGTGAGCGTAGTGCTGATTTTGGATGTCGGTTTACAGGTACTTTGTGGGTTTCTTATGATCTGCATTTCTTTTTTCTTGTCTTGATGGGGGGACTGGTCACTTGCTAGAGAAAAAGGAGCTTGTGATTCTTATGATACCTTGGCATCTTTTTATTTTCTGATTTTTGACGTTGCTTTTAAGTATTTGGATAGCGTGTTGCTCATGGTATTAAGTCGCAATGAATGGTAGAGAATCAATGCAGTGTTGGGAGGAACTGAAGTGGACGGCCTGCATTACACTGGGCTGCTTAGCGGGTTGAGCTGTCCTGTCCTCTCTGGTCTGAGTGCTATAGCCCCTGTTGACTATTCCTCCGAGAGTGGAAAAGCCGGCGGCAAGACGATCAGATCTAGTTACGCCGCCTTTTCTTCCAACTTCACGTTGACACTGACATCCCAACCAAGTTCATATCTAGTCCACAAAAATGGTCGCCGTGACATCTCCACAGCCAAACGAAGTCGAACAGAAGAAGAGAAAACAGACCTTAGAACGAGCAAAAGCTAACCACGTGTGTGCAATCTGTCTCTCTTTGTTTCCGAGTCGCTCATTCCGTCACTCAAGTTATCTAAACAGCTTCAAATGCGCCTCCAGTACGCAAAGCTCAAGGTCGAGCATGGTTGGGTGAGTTAAAACCAGCCGTCGTATGATCCTTACTCGTACAACTCACTTGCCTCTGTGTTGTCTTACTGCAGCAACGACAAAACCTTAACGAGGTCGAGAACCTCTACTTTCATCATTCTCACCTTCGTAACATGCAGCCAAGTGCAGTCGGAAAAGCACACTACGCTAATGTGACCTCAGCATCTACTCCCGTGAGCGAGAGTGCAGCGCCTATGGCTGTGGACGCCAGTTCGGATATCCAGCTTTCAACCTCCCCTGGCGTACCGGATCGGAACCCAGGACCCTCACCACTACACCAAACCTCATCGTCACCTCCACTGGAAAACCATGGCTCTCTTACCTTAGGTGTCCTATCTGCTTCGTTACCATCCAGGTCACAGCCTGAGCAAAATCAAAACTCTGATGCGAGACCCCGGCCCCCCTCTCAACCTTCAACTTCCACATCACACCCTGCCACACTGCCAGAATCTCACCCTCCGGATGTAGAAACACCAGCTCCTGTCCCAGCTTCCCCGTCGAGCCGCCCACCATCAACTTTTGATTTTTCGGACCCTGCCATTCTGGCGCGGCTGGCACAGTTGCAGGCACAGTCGCAGTCTCAGACGTTACCCCAGTCACAGTCGCAGACGCAGACGCAACCCTTATCTCGCCAACCCACGACGAGCGCACCCCTCTCTACATCGTTCTCGCAACCCGGCTCTCTCCACCCCCAAGCTCCTGCACACCCCCATCCGTCCTTCCCGCAGCAACCATTCCCGGCCCAAGGCCAAGTCGCCTTCCTCACTCCCCCATCTTACATGCCCACCGCCGCCTCCCAGCCTCCATTCAATGCATTCGCGCACACCCCTCCTTTACATCCCACCCCCCTCCCCGCTTCGTCCGCTTCCGCTTCCACGGCGCCCCCGTCGGCCTCAACACCAGTCTCCGCGCACAGCACCTCGGCCACGGTTCCCGCACTAACCTACGACTCCTTTTGGTCAACGCACGCCTCCTCCACAGGTACAACGCGCGCTCTGTATAGGACACACACAGGGTTCTCAGCGAGCGCTGCGCCGAATGGACACATGGCCATGTTGACGCCTGGAGGGCATGCGGCTGTGATGACTGCCGAGGGGGTATATGTGGGCGGGGGGAGGAGTGCGTAGTGGGTGAAGGCGCAGGGTGTATAGTTTGGGTGAGGGGTATCATTGGCGGTGTAGATCTTTCATTCAATCTTTCGAGTTCATCGTGCTTGGTTGGTTCTTTGGTGATCTATGTGCTACACTTTGTGTTATGGAACTAATGCGACTATGTGATCTTTTTCATCGAGTAACCATGCTCCAGACCCTCCTGTCATTGCACCGGGATCGCCATAACCCTAAATTTCGGTCAGATCAGCCACGCTCTCCATAATGTGACTTTGCAGCGGACCACCACCACACATCACACACGCACAACGACTCCAAGGTTCAGTCAGCCACGAACACCAGATACCTGGATTCTCACCCATCAAGGAATCGCTGGCTTGAAGGAGAGAGATGAATCGTGCAGGTGAGTGATCAGCTGATAACTTGCTTGACTGTTTCTCCGATCTACTCTGCATTCAAAACATTCAAAACATTTACGTGTCATTTCCCCTCACTAATATTCAATATTCAAGCTTATGAAGGGCCATTGGTGCTCTCGTACACCACATTCAAGATGCGTGAAACTTCTCGTCTTCCTCCTTTTCTCCTGTTCTGCTCTCTCGAGCTGTGTGGTACGGCCAGCAAAATCGCCCAGTGCTAGCGTGTCTGGGGTTTGCAGGCAGAGACGCATGTTCGGAAGCAGGGAGAAACTGGTCCTGAATATTAATACCCATTGATGCTAGGCACGTACATATGGTGGGCTTTGACATCTAGCATTGTCGGAAACTTTCTACACCTGTCGCCAGAGATGAGGCAATATGTCCACACTCCACAGCGAACGTGAAGGAAATGGTATACGGATCAATGAAAAGAGGTCTTCCTCTACGGATGATGCTTCAACAAAGACCAACAAAACAGATAAAACATCATCCTATGCATAAAATTTGTAATGGGAGAGGGGGAAGGGTTAAGGCTAACTAACGCATGTATATGTATGTATGAATGTATTGTATCCAAACCGCCGCTACCCGACCATGAAAACACCCCGCCGTCAACATCCAGGAAGGTCGTTCAAATCATCAATATCGTCACTAAACAAACATGCATCACACATCGTGTTTGCATATCATGAGAAAGGGGTAGCGGTAGAATTCAAGGGCAATGAGTAAGCGCCAAGGACGAGAGGGGGTTAGAGCGTTGGAGGTTATGCGAACACCCCGCCAAGCCACCCGAGGACCTTGAATAGCCCCCACAAGCATCCGCCAGTAATGATCGGCAAGGTCAAGTTATCATCCACCGAACCGAGATCTAACACGCCACCCGGGGCAAACGAAACCAAGTCAGCGTTTGTTCCAGATTCGCATGTCCCCTCCGTGCCCCGCGCCACGCCATCGCGACCACATGAAACACAAAACTCACCAAGAGCCTCGGCAACACCCGAAACCAGACCAGCAACGATACCGATGGTCACTATACCTACCCACCCAGAGAATGCTGTCGAACCCGAACCGCCCCCACTGAACGCCGGCGACACACCGCCTTCCCAAGACCATGTCAACCCGCTATCTCTCATAGGCCCGAAAAGTGCCCAAAACCCGGTAGCAACAGCGGCACCCGTCACCGATGCGGCTATGAACCCCGCTAGACTCTTGCGCGGGGCAAGTGGGAGGACGCCAAAGAGACGCTGGGGAAGGGGGGGTGTCAGACGGCCATAGAGGCGGCCGAAGGTGGAGGCTGCTGTGTCAGCCCAGGAGAGGCTGAGAACCAAGTTTGCGGTGGCGTTGGTTAGCGATGTAGTGGAATCACTAGAATGGAGAGGGAACCTACACGAGAATGGAGACCACGGCTATGTCGAGGGGTAGTGTCGATAGGACAGCGTTGACGCCCAAAATATACCAGATGACGCCATTTGATGATTTCTGTAACCAACGCGCATGGTATCAGTTTCAGTAGACACGGTTGGGAGCAGAGTGGGGTACCTTTTCACTGTCTCGCATGAACATGCCGACGCATTTCTCGAATGCGCGCTCGAATGAGGGGTAGCGTAGTCGGAGGATGTCGATTGGTATCAGCACAGCGAGTGCGGTGCTCAGTGCGATGACAACATGTCGTGGGGACCCATGCGAAGTGTAGAGGTATATCGTGAAAAATCCTGTCACATAATATGCCCTCAGCTCCGGTCAGGCATCAATCGCAGACAAAGCAAAGAGGAGTCACGCGAGCAAAAAAAAAAAGGAACCCACCTATCGAAGAATGCAGGGCCTTTCGCGGAATTTCCCAATCCACAGCCTTCTTAGCAGCTTTATCATGCCTGTCGAGTATGGTGCCGTTGGGCGTTGTGGTTGTGGCAGACGACGCAGAACCATTCCGAACGTGCTTCTTCGATGACAATGACGCCGCCGCCTCAAACTTCCGCTCACGTGCAGCTATTCGGGCGTCCACTTCTTCCACGAGTTCCTCGATGGTGGACTCTCCGCTTAGAATGATGCTATGTTGTGATTCCTGTCTTGATGACGCCTTACGCTTGTGTCCTCTCTTTGCGCCCATGGCACTCGTTAGTGGAGGCGAAAATGGAGTCGCAGACCCGGCAGGGGCAGGCGTAGAAGGCAAAGAAGGCGATGGCGAGGTGAATGAAATTTTAGGAGACGAAGAACGGCGTGGTATCGATGGCGTGCGTGTGCGCGATATTGACCGACGCCGCTGGTCGTGAGCGAGACCGAGGGAGAAGGCGTCGCTGGCGGGAAGAGTCATGGCGCCGTTGAAGCCAAGTGGTGAAAGTGGCCTTTCTATGGAATGTATGCATACGGTATCAACCGCATTCAGAAACACGCCTCTCTTTGGCGATGAGCGGCTGTGCATAAGTCGCTCATATCTATTCTGCTATGCCTGGAAATTTTGGCAAAACAATATACATACGATGAAGCGGTTGGGCTGAGGCTACAGCAATCGAATATTTGTGTCCTTGGGGTTCATGAAACGTAGATGAAACATGCACATAACGCATGGGTACTTTTTCGGTACGACATAGCATACAGAACGTTGCAGTACACGACTAATAATCTAGTAAACGTATCCAAGGATCTTGCCACCGACGTTCTTGCGACGAGCCTCCTCGTGGTCCAAGATCCCTGACGAGGTTGTCTGCATACCCGCAAGGCATCAATATCAATCCACACAATCAATGACAAGCAAGCGAGGGCACGCACGAGGATGATGTAGCCGAACCCACGGGCAGGGAGCAACAGATTGACCCAGGATTCGATTTGGGTGACTTGGACGTTGAAACGGGGCGAGATGACACCCGTCTTGTTTAGGCGGCCATTTAGCTGGACGACGACCTTTCCGGAACGATGGTCGTCGATGATTTCGATTTCCCCAATGTACCCTAAGTATCGATAAGATGATCAGCGAGGTGTGAGGAAAAGAATGAAAACGAGTGAAATAAACATGAAAACGAGTGAAATAAATGTAGACTCTGCAGTGAACCCCGATCCGTGAGGTTTGAGATCAGCGTTGTTTTGGTTTCGAGAGCCAAAGTTTTTGTTTCGGAGCATTAAAACAAAGGCCGAGTGGGTAAATGAAGCCTCGTCAATCGTAGTTATAACTCCGAATATGTTATGAGATCGAAAAAGGAGCGCTACAAGACGATACGACTGAGTGGGATACTCACCGTGGCGTTGCATGACGCTGAGGAATTTAACGATGACCTTGGATGAAGGTCGGATGAGCACTTGGCGTTTGCCACGGCGCTCGGCGTTAACAATGTTGTTCTACGAATCTTAGAGGCTGCGAAGGTGTCGTGGATAGGGCATACTCACAAGGCAGTCGTTCTGCAGGACAGGGTCAGATTGTTTCGCGAGTCATACGAGTGGCGACACCCACCAAGACGGAGACGCGGACCATTTTGATTGAGAGAGGGAAGGAACTAGCAAATGAAAGTGAGTGCTATGCTCGGCCTGAGTATCGTGCTACAGAAAGCACGAGTCAAGACGAGCGCCATGTCGGGCCTACCTTGAATAAGTCTTGAGGAAGTTGACACTGTCTCGCTCGCAAATCCTGTCAATCACCAGGTGTTGCTGGTGGTGGCTGTTATCGGCTGTATAGTACCAATCTCACAATTCGGCAATTTGCGAGGAGATCGGTCTGTGCACGATGACGTTATCAAACCCTAACCCCTGGATGACGCTTATCCAGCAATCCATATCTTGCCGCAGTGCGCAGTGGCTGGACTCGGGAGACCTGAACGAGATAAATAGCCACGCAGCGGCAACTTGTACCCCGCAGCTGCTTCACCACATCGCAAACAGTCAATCGCCCAACTGGCTCTCAGATCCCTTCCGTTTCTTCGCGAAAATGTCCTCAGTAGCAGCCTCGTTCACGATCACCCTGCAGAAAGGTACATCGTCGTCCCATCGTCGTCCCATCGCAGACGACGGGAAATCCAAGTTTATGCTGCGTGCACATGCTAACGACATACTGCGATGTAGGGATTACCGGGGGTTTCGCACCCCCCACCCCAAGTGCACTCTACACACTGACCAGGACACCCGAGAGCGCCACCGTCACAGTCGTCTCGCAGAAACGACCCCCTGGCACGCCCTCCCTCCAAGATCCGGTGACAACAACATTCCTCGTTGAGGAGCATGCTACAGAACTTAATGCACTGCATGACATCCTGAGCTCGATACCTCCACAATACCCTGGGGCTCAGGATCTATATGGGTCTGATACGAGCATTATCTATAGGACGGGGGAGGCGGCTGTGCACGGGGTCCACACTTATGGATCGGCTGCAGGATATGGCGTAGCGCCGCCAACAGAGAAGGAGAAGGGCGAATTCCAGCAGGCGGTCAACATAATCACGGGCTTGGCTGCTTGAGAGGAGCACAGTGGATGCACATATCAATTGAGTGAGTTTCTTGCAGAGGGAGCATTTAGCTCGTGCTTGTCGAACTCGGTGTGATGTACATGACTGCTCCGCCCTTTGGGAAAGTCAACGATCTACAATAGGTGTATAACTATAAGGCTATGAGATTCCATGTGTGATATGTGAGCATAATATGAGGGAACGACGGAACAGTGTTATTGCATGGGTGGGTATATGATTCAACGAAGAAATGAAATGGATACATGTTTCGACTGCTATCGCAATTAGTTAAATCTGACCAGTTGACGGGTATATCACCAATAAGGTAGAAACTGCCGATAGGTCTTTTCCTGAGATAGAAATCGGCACGTCACCCTCGCCTTCCCACCTACCGTTCCCTCTCCGCAAGACGAGCTTCAGAGCCAGTGTCTAGCTCGCCACGGGTCTGAGGAGTCATCTCTACATCCGTAGACCGGCTGTTAGCGGCACGCTCAGCGTCCAAATCAGAATCCGGGATCTTCGACAAAAACACTGAGAGAACAGCCGCCAGGCCAAGCCAGGGGATCAGTGAGATGAAGCTCCAACGGACCGCATTTCGGAAGGCATCACGGATGACCGTCTGTAACCCCGTTGGGAGGCCGTCGAGACTGGTCACCGAGGTTAGACCTCCGCTGTTGAACAACGCTACGAGCGCGGCGAGATCAGATCCAGAAAGGGCACCGCTGCTGATCTGGTTCGAGATATAGGTGTTTACTTTGGCGTTCATGACAGTAAAACATTGTGCTAGTCCAACTGTACCGCCCAATGAGCGGAACTATGGAAAAGAAATGACTGAGATGTGGAATTGGTGTGGAGACTGTGACGTACGAATAATAGCATTGCGTTCGTTATAGCGACGTGATCGGGTTTAGTGAACCGGGCGTGGATCACCACAGGACCTGCAGTGAGGCCAACACCAACACCAACCATGGCCATGAAGCTGGGTGTGGTGAGTAATGAGAGAAAAGTCCTTTGAAAAGAGGGAAAACTCACCCGTCCACTTCGCCCTGTATATTCCTTTGCATAGCCATCTGGATGAAACCAACACCAACCGTCATAATCACCGATCCAAGGACGATGGGGTAAATAGGCTAAATTGACGATTAGGAATATCCTATATTCATACGGGACAGTTTACTGACCTGTCTGAAGATTTTGATCATTCGGATTGATATCAGACTTCCACATCCCTGGTGACGATATAAGAAAGAAAAGACTAATGGATCACAAATCGACTTACGAGTCCAGGCGCGAAATAGAGCAGTTGAATTCCAGCCTGAGCTGGCGGCAAGCCAGTAACGATAATCGCAAAGATCGCCACGAAGTAGAACATGACAAACATGACAATTCCCGAAACGAACGACCCGTATTGGGTGACGCAGATATCGTACGAAGTGAACATCTCGATTGGCACCGCAGGATAAGCACGGTAGATGCCCGTCTCTCCAGAGGGCGAGAGGCGCTTCCTCTCGAGGACGATTTCCCAGATCAAGCAAAGAATGATCAGTATGCCACCAATGACGACGTTGGCGATAACACGCGCAGATTTCCAGTTATCATCGGGGCCCCAGTTCAGAGCCAGTAGAATAAGAATCCCACCGCTGATGAACAGGAACGTGCCAATCCAGTCGATCAGGACGAGCTTGGCGAGCCATGTGTCCGCGCGGCTGTTGGAGGGGAGGTTGCCGCCCTCTTTTGCGTCACGCACTCTATTGCGGAGAAAGAGGAAGCACAAAAGCATCGCAAGGGCGGTGCAGGGCAGGCTATGAGTTGCGATGAGCATCGATTTTGGAAACACTCAAAGGAACCCTTACTTGATGCCGAAAACCCAACGGAAGTTAGTGGCCACGAGGAGGCCTCCGATGAAGGGACCCACAGTGAAACCGACGCAGTACAGCAGAAACAACATAGATTGCTGGAAGTTGTTTGTGTTTAGAGACTCCGTGTCTAACATGACCGTGCGGACGATCTTTCCGAAGAAATTATAGAGCAGACAACCAAGACGATGAGTGCAACAAACCGTTAGCAGACCGGCCGCCCCTACCCCTGCAATGCCCCTTCCGGCCAAAACCATAGGCATGTTGACTGCTCCTGTGCTAAGGGCGCTTCCGAGAAGAAATAGAAGCAAAGATATCTGAAGGCCAAAATGTCGTCCATAGATGTCGGCGACGGCAGCAAAGAATGGCAAGAAGACAGTGGAAGTCAGTAAATACGAAGTACCGATGTAGCTGGAACAAGCCACAAATCAGGTTTACTCCATGGTCGCCAGAATGACGCGAACCTTTCCAGAGGAAGAGCATCAAAAACAGACTGGTGCCTGATGATAAGACAAAGAAGAAGGCATTTTTTTTGCACAACTTACGGCGATACGGGACTGCGCTGTTGCAACAACTAGGGACGCGGTGAGACAATACTTCTGAAGCATCAGCGAGGATTCGTACCTGTATAATCGAGCATTTCCAACGTCACTGGAAGGACCAGCGCGAGCATCAGCTTCCAGTCAAGTGACTTCCAAAACCCGGGCTTCTGAGGGCCGCCATTGGTATCTAAAGAAAACGAGGACTATAAATCGCTGATGAAGTCAACATGGGAAGGAAGTGCTTCTCACCGTTGTCCTTGCTCTTTACGAAAGGCAGCTTCATATCCGAGTCGTGGAGAAGCACGTCGCAGATGTGGGCTGCTGTGAAGTATACAGTTTATCCACCAGGACGTTGGTTCATTTATATGACTCGAGAGGGCGCAGCACTGCCAGCTTGACAGGTGCAGCAGTTGACATGCTCCGCATAGTCTGTACACGATGTGGGCAGTAGGCACGGACACATCATGCCGCAGCAAGGGTGGCGGTGAGCCATCGTCCGGAATGGATAACTCAATGCACGCAACGGAAGTTTGGAATGTTCTTTTGGGTCCTCCCAGGTCGAACTTGCTGATCATGGCGGTACCCCACGCGGTACACCTGCGAATCTACGAGACATTTGTGGCAAGCCACTTGATTTTGGGCAAGACGTGCACTGGAATTAACCTTCTCGTTTAGGTCTTCCCCATTTGCGAACTCAACTTGGAACTTGGTGACAGTCGAGAGTCCTCGGCCCGCGGCGCTCGTTAGAGTACTGCATTGACCATACGTGCCTACCTTAGTGCAAATATCTGGTACAATGCAAATCTCACAAAACACTACATTCCCGATGACGGTCTGCATCCCTATAAAAATTGTAGTAGGTCTACTGTAAAGTACTAAAACAGTATCCAACAAAAAAATGGAAGTCGATTTGAAGTTGCGCCCGCAGCGAGACAAAAACTATGGATCCTCTGACCCACAGATCCCAATGATCGGCCTGATAAATCACGAATCTGACAACAGGAGGTCATGGGCTATAGTATACAAGTACAGATCCCAGCGCTCAGCAACTGACAGAATGCTTAAGCTCTGAGTTAAAGAAAGAATCTTGAGGTGTAGTGATCGACATGATTGAGCGAGACAAGATTCAATCTCCTCTTGGCGTACCGTGAGATTAAACTTACTGGGCGGCTTGTGTGACCCGGACGTGACCAAATTTTGCATTACACCAGCAAAAGGCCTCTGGAACTCGGTACATACTCTTCTGAACATCACACGAAGATAAAAATATGGAGAAATTTGCAGGTGATGGGGATACATCGATAGTATAAGTCTCCTGCTTCCGGGACGCCTAGTTGCCGTTGTTGAAGTTGTGGAAATGATTTACTCGTTTTTTTGCACTAAGGTAGGCGATAGTAACAGGCCCAGTTGACCTAATAATTATAATTACCTTAATCCTAGATTTGCAGCGCTAGCACTAAGTACATGCTCAGCGCTCATCATCGGAAAAAGTGCGGACACTCGCAGAAATCTTGTCTCAACGACGTTATTTCCCATAGTAACAAAACTCCTGTGCTCGTTGCCCAAACCGATGAGTACCAGGTCGATCTCCTCATCCCCGGTGTCTATGCCGCATCAACCAGTCGAGAATCAAGAGCCGATGGTCTTTCACAAGTAGTACACCTTGCCTGGGCACCCGCTGACGTGCCTGACCCCCAGACATACTCGGTCGCTGGGTGTTTTTAATCTCCCCTTATCGAGTCGGAAGCGCCCAGGAGGTGTTTCAAGGCCATCATGACCTAACTGTGAACATTCTCGTGTCGGCACAACATATATGGTTGTTGGGTGGTAGGCTTATGTTATCTCAATCGAACTATTGAAAAAGGACTACCCAGCTCACGGAATGATGTCTCCATTTGCAAGCCTCACCTCGATGTCCCCATATGCCCCCGACGAACCGTACAGCTTAATCTTCGCGGAAGAGACTTGGCTTCAGGGCGCGTTGCTTAGCAGCATTTTCTTCGGTATCGAGGTTACCCTTGCTGCGATGTCCTTTTACTGCATGTTCAGGACAATGGGGCCCTCGAATCGTAGAGCGAACATTGGCTTTCTGGTGTACATCTCCTTGCTGTCTGCACTCACGACAACTGCACAGGGGCTCAGTTCGCGTTTCATCCAAATGGGGTTCGTCACGCAACGAGACTACCCTGGTGGACCCAGCGAATTTTTTGATGCGGAATACTCGACGCCGTCCAATCTGGTGGCTACAATACTTCTTGTGTGCTCGAATTGGCTTATGGAGAGTCTGTTGGTAAGTACCCTCTCACAATTATGCAGTCAAGTGTGGTGTTGAGTTTGATCCGCGAAAGGTATGGCGGTGCAAAGTGATTTGCAGCAGCCTTGGGGGGTTGCTGCAGGTCGTAATGATCGTTCCCTACCTTCTGCTGATCGCAGCTTTCGGTGAGTATAGACATGTTCACGTAGCCTCAGTCTTATCTGACAACCACATGATCCAGTAACAGGTGGTCTATTTATCCGTCACATTTTACATTCAGCACCTCCTACTAATTATACCCTCGCCTACTCCGGGGTATCCTTTCTACTTAACATCACCGCCACCGCAATCATCGCGTGGCGTCTAATGCTGCATAGACGTCGGGTGACGAATCTTTTTGGACCTGGTCATGGGTCCCACTATTCGAATGTTGCAGCGATGCTTATCGAGTCTGCATCGCTATATACCGGGTTCCTTCTCCTTGTCATCATCCCCTTCGCAATCGACAGTCCCATATCGAATATATTTCAGCAGGTGGTAGCTCAGGTCCAGGTGCGTCGCATACACTACTGATTTCGGACAACAGAGGCATGGCTAAGACATACACACTTTTTGGGGCCTTCGCCTTCCCAGTCCATCTCGTCACTACTCATCATCTTCCGTATTGCCCAAGGCAAGGGATGGACGGAGGCTACGGGGAAGGCTATTGCCTCAGTAACAACCGCGACGCTGACACCTTCAGGCGCAACTGGACGGGTGGACGACCTCCTTTTGAATTTGTCGCCCTTGAACAGCGTCGCTGTGGAGAGCCAAGAGGCTTTCATGCAGAAAAAGGTGGATGAGGCGATAGCACGGTTGAATTCCAGCAAGCCCCCTGGGGATTTCCCTACGAGCAGGTTGGGATCCAGGGCTGTCTGAGAGTGAATACATCCACATTTTGTCTCCTTGAGCCTGTAACCTGTGGAGCATGGGCAGCCAGAATACTGTCGTACAACAAACGGGGAACGAGCTGCGGCTGCTTCTCCCGGTTAATGAGCACACGGGATACGGGGATACGCGCGGAAATTGGAGGGCGAATATGTACATGATTTAAATACATACCCACTGGTGGATTCCGACACTTCAAGGACATTTAGAAATACACATGTCAAATATTATCTTCACATTTTAAGGGTCCTGAGTTAGTCGCGAGGCACGAGGCTCACAGAGTCCGTGTATGAGCAACCGATGTACTCTGCTTTTGCCACCGCGCGGAAAGCGCACTAGATCGACCGTGCGTCATCGCTTGAGCGGTACCGGTGCTTCGAGCATCCAACGCTCCTCTGAGTCCTGCCACGACCAAGTACTCAGGTTCGACTCTCCGTGAGCTCACTAGTGGCTCAGATCCCCATACACATCCTGTATGGTGAAAGAAAGCTCGGCGGCCCGGGAAGCCGGCCATGTGGTCTGCCATCCGTGCAGATTCGTGTTTCAACTCCCTCAGCTAAGTCTCAAAATACTGATTCGTAGACCCGTTTAGTGGGACGACATCCATCCGGATCACCCAGGCCGGATTAAACATCAAATATCCTGAGATCTTACTGGTCATGCTTCAGCGGGTGCCCCGAGTACTCTGACTTCCGTCACGCTGGGTATTACATACCACCCGTACGTTCTATGGCCACCCGAGCCTCCTTTTACTTGCCACCCGAGCCTTCTTGTATGCCACCTGTGCAATTCATGGCCACTACCTGAGCCCCTTTCGCATGCCACCTGTGCTGCAGGCCATGCTCTTTAGCCGTAAGTCAGCAGGTGACGAGCAAGCCTGACTCGTGTTGGGGTCTCAAGCTTTGCTTTCTGCGTCACCAAACTGCTAATATTCGGGAAAGCAGCTCATCTTGACCCACCAGGTTCAGGTCGCGCTTCAGGCTGGAAAACCCTCCGGGTATTCGTCCAAAACCCAACACACTTCGTCTGGCTTCGTTCTCTCTGTAAATCACAGTTCCACACACTCTCAACCATGGACAAAAATCAAATAATAGTTTATATCTACACTATCTGTAAATGTCCTCGAAATGTTGAAATCCTCGGTGTGTTACCCGAACCACCACCAAAGGATTTATCCGAAAACCAATGCTCAAGTGCCAAGATGTATATCTATGAAGATGGCCCCTATCACCCAGATATCCAAATCGAATAGAGCAATACTCCCGTCACTTTCCCAATCCTTGAATCCACCCCAGAAGCCCACGCCTATGAACGACACTGCTAGGTTTCAACAACGGCGTATCTTCCCTCACCTCGTCCCCTTCTATGACAACGCTGACACTATCTTCTTCGCCCCTCTCGTCCTCAATAGAGGTGGCCTGTGTAGCTGTCGACTCTCCAAGGGGCCTGCCAAAATCGTCGAGTCCGAGTTTGTGCTGTCGCACTTTCCAAACCAAACACATAAGAAGAAGACACGCTTGCATGACCGCTGACACGGCATACATAATCCAGCCTACACAAAGACGAGATGTGTTCCATCAATAAATGGATACCCCCAGTGCCGGAATAAACTCACTCGTCCAGTCTGTTCCGGGTCGCATCGCAATAGATATCGCCATGACGACACCGCCGGGGCTCTGGATGATCATCATGGGGATACTGAGAGCACCGACGAGCTTGAGGCGGTATGTACGCGTGAGTTGAGGTGCATATTGGATGGCAGCGAGGAATCCTGAGCTGATGCCAAGGAATGTTGCCCAGAGTGTGATTTGGGGTGGGTGAGGGATAGCAAATGGATCAGGGGAAGGCGGGGAGGTCAGTAGTAGGATGAAGGTGGTGAATAAGAGGAGGACGCTGGGCGAGGGCGTATTGTACGTCAACGGTGGAGTAGCAGTTAATAGAGGGGAGAGGAAACTCACAGATGGATCAAGACCGCCCAGGAAACGATGACGGAAAGTCTCCATTCTGAACTCTTGATTTTAGTGCGCACGTGTTGCACTGGACGCGAGTCGTGAGTGTCTATCGCGAGCTGCACATACTTGAGATCTGGAGGGTAGTACATCATGAACAATACCAAACTAATAGAATGGAATTGTAATTAGCAACTGATTGGATAGTTTGCTGAGCTTAACGGATACGCACATGATCGTGAATAGAAGCCATTGTAGGCCCACTTGAAACACGCCGGCGGTTACTTCGATGCACTTCCCGAAGCTCTGATGTCTTCCGTCAAAATACTGCGACTTAGTCAGGGATGATGGAACAAACGACATACAAGTTCGTGACAGCATCGTATTACGGGCCATTGAAGGGTAATTCTGTTCAGGTAAGGGGTCAGGATACGCGCAGTAGTTGGAGAGTAGGTAACAGGAAGACGGCGCGTAATGACATAGAAACTGAGGTACTTGCATGTTGAACGTTGCAGCCGCTGAGGACGTGGTGCCGAGGAGTAAGAACCACGGGCTAAATCCAATAGACGTTCCAGCCCGAATGATTCGTAGGTGCTGAGATAACAGCAAAATTCGACGTAGAATTCAAGGACGGTTGCCAGGGCCAGCCAGTGCAGGTAGATAGCATGATTGAAAAGGTGTTTGGGGTAGGTGATTATATTCAAGCACCAAGTCAAATTACATGGGATGACACTCGAATGAAGTGGCACACACCTGAGGAACATAGGACACAAACAGGCCGTATATTAAAAACGCGGTGAGACCATTAGTACCCCAGTCCGTTTCCTAAGACGCAAGTAGTCACATATAATCCCCCTTGAGCAACTCAAACGATACGACGAACAATGACGCGAATAAAAGACTCACAAATTGACAAGTATTCCCCATGGAAGTTATCATGACTGGTGGCTCGACGGCTGCCCGAATGCAGCCTCGCAAAGTCTAGGTGTATGACAGGCTCAATGACCTTGAGGAGGAAGCAACCAATTTGAAGCTTGAGGCAAGCGCTGACTAAGTCAGTGACCATATTTGGAAATCTGACAATTCGGCCGAAGGCAGTAAACGCCGACATCCTTGATCATACGTGGATTTAGCAAGGTCTCGGAAGAACCACACAAGATCAGCACAGGTCACCCATGCTCAGTGCCTTCCGCATCCCCCCTGAGCTCACACGCATAACAACCTCCGCGCTCAACTCCTGGGTGTCATGTTCATTGTCAACACCACTAGCACGTCCAACTCTTGGTAAAATCCCGCGCCATTGCACACGACGTGCTTTTCACCAATTTCGGGCTGTATCACCTCATGCTCACCAATCGTGGGCAAACAATGGATTTGGCTGTCGCTGGGATTCACGGAGGGGGTTGCATGGGTCAGGTGGTAAGCAGGCCATTACAGTACTCCATTTCGCGAGTTTCTCATTGTTTCCATCTCAGTACAACGACATGGGAGCATTACGCGTCCCGCTCCTGGAACTGGGTGCGTCTGTTATTTCACCATGGGGCAATTGAGTCTCTAATTTCGGTCTTGGTCAGCATCACCCTCCACTTCAAAGACCATAAGGGGAACCTGATCAGAACAATTGAAGCCAGCGAAGGCGACGACGTACTGTCACTCGCACACGAATGGGACATTGACCTAGAAGGTGGGTTCTTGTGCGGTCTCTTCCTGCCTCCCCCCTTCTGACTCACCCTGTTTCCCATTTTCTTCATCACTTTGATGCGATACCGTACATGGCTCCAACACATTACCATTCAACTTGGAACCCTGTGTTCATGTCGGCTCTTCCCGTACAGGTGCCTGCGAAGGTTCCATCGCCTGTTCGACATGTCACGTCATCCTCCCCCCTGAGCAATACGACCTCTTACCCGAACCCTCGGACGACGAAAACGACATGCTCGACCTCGCATTCGGTCTAACAGACACAAGTCGACTCGGCTGTCAAGTGCTTGTGACCAAAGATATGGACGGAATGGATATTCATTTACCTAGTGCGACAAGGAATATGTTTGTGGATGGCAAGAAGCCGACGCATCATTAGTTAAAGGTTGGATGCACAGTACTTGGGGGAACTAATCGAGCGACAGGCGTACCTCGAGAGAGTTGTACTGATTAGCATTACATAAACTGACTTTCACAAAAATCACCAGCTCTCACCCCACCGAGTATTTGTGGTTGGCAATGGTATTCTATATGCTTCCCAGGGCCCGCTCTTAGCCCAGTCGACAGCTACCATGCATTGCACTTTTCAATAACGCCTGACAATCCTGAAATTCCCAGGAAAATTATTTGCGCGGTATTATGGAGTAGTACTGGGGCATGGTGAGCCCATCTAACAGTTCTTGTCGCTAGTACAAACATCTGATATATGCAGAAACGTTGCATCTCGGTCGTCCACACTGCGACAGACATCCCAGGCGAGATGCTGGTTCCGGTGAACGGGATACATTGATGCACATCACGACGATGGGGTAGGAGTATTCCGGGTCAATTTATCTTTTTGCGCTCGCACCCATGTCGATTATTGTGGGGTTGACGCTGTGCGCAGTGGTCTGGGAATACCTGGAGAACAGGGCGGAACGTAAACTCCGGAGCGTCCTGTTTACGGTGCCAACGAGTCCTTCAACCCTTCGGATTCACTGCATATTATGTTGGTATCTGGAAGCGGGGAGCTTTCCTGGGCTCTAAGGGCTCGTTCTGGTCGTGATCTAACCGACTATGGATCTCTCAATTTTCATCTTAGAGTACGGGAGGATGGAATGGCTGTACTAACAGCAGAGGATTCTGAAGAGGTTGACAAAGGAAAGGCAACTTTGGAGCCTTTTGAGGGTGCTTCCATTGATGAAAACGTGCAAACCACATCAAACACGGTTCAGATTACCGCAGCATCTGGGCGGAAGATCCAATAGTCGAGGTGCACTCCAGACGTCCATCGGGTGGCCCGGCCGATGAAGAATGTGGAATCCTGATGGTTATGATGGAGGAGGGGTGTGTGGCACGCGGTACAAGTAGGGATTCACAACTGATCTCCCCAGTGGCACCGACGACAGGTCCGTCCAAGTTCTCTGGCTACAGTCAGGTAGTGTAAGGAAATAGATGACACGATGTTTCACGATCTCCGTGTTGTATGATATTGCTGACCGGTACTATCCCTTCGTGATGTTGTATACCTACCTAATGCTTCTCAGCCGGCGGTGCTGACTGGTATGGCTTTAGATCGCTGTGCCGCTGCTTTGGCCGCATGATTAGATGCACCGCAATAGTCACAATTTAGTTAAGAGCAACTCACTGGCGACTGGGCCAACCAGACGTCAATCACTTGCTTCTGCCAGTGAACCTCACCAACTTTCATTAGAGTTGGTCGCCGGGTTGGGGGTGGATACGATACCTTCCTCAGCGCTGCGTAGCATAGCAAGTAGATGTTCTGCCGTCAGATTCACTGATAATTTCAAAAAAATACCAAGCAATCATGAAGTGTGCAACTGTGCACAATGCTCCGCGTCCCAGGTTTGTTCATCAATTGCGCTGGTATTTTGTTGCTTTGCTGTTGAGTCTAACAGAAGAAAAATGTGAGATAAATCAAGTATTTGAAAGTGTGTTGCGACCACATTCACACATTCATATAAGGCGGTACCAAGGAAAATTGGACATTGAGCAATACGATCGATGGCGGTCACTCGTGCATTTACAAATGCTATGATTGAAAGCGTTTCTTGAGTGCCTCTGCCCGTGTGAGATACTCCTCCATATTTGCCCGAATAGCAACCTTTGACTCTTCGTTTTTCTCGTCTGCGAATATGAAAGTCAGTGAGAACAACATGCAAGTAACTTTACACACATTTTTGCGCAAGCATGAAGTAGTCGAGGGCTTTATTGTATAGCTGGTAAGCCTCTGGGTAGTTCGCTT
Organism: Paxillus ammoniavirescens; assembly: GCA_014904835.1. Classification (NCBI taxonomy): domain Eukaryota; kingdom Fungi; phylum Basidiomycota; class Agaricomycetes; order Boletales; family Paxillaceae; genus Paxillus; species Paxillus ammoniavirescens. Next base: position 41,726 of record MU120980.1, on the reverse strand, counting down.
TGGTATCCTGCGTTATTGCTTGTTGAGAGACCTCGATAGCTCTCTGGGAGAAATTGTCAGCAGGCTTTCACTGAACCAGCAATTTACTCACATCCAAGAAAATCGTTTGAGGTGGGCGGGGCGGTTTACTGAGGTTATCGCCCACCCTTCCAGCAGACCTTGAAATTTCCAGTGCTTTCATGTCTTTCTTGATTGTTTCCGTCCTCGAGAGGTATTCTTCTATTTCTATCCGAATCAGAGACTTTGACTTCTCGTTGGTTTCGTCTGCGTCAGCGAGCCAGCGAGTGAGAGTAAGTCGCCATACGGAAAGAAGAGAAATAGACATACACCTCTGTGCGAACATGAATTCATCCATGGCATTCATGTACTGATTATACGCTTCTGCGTAGTTCTGCTTTGTGTCCTCGTCTATCGCTCGTTTTGCGGACTCGAAGGCTTTCTAGATTGCACCATGTGAGCTCCGTCAGGTCCCACCTCTAATCGTCTCACTCACGTCGAGGATAATTGACTGAGCCGTGGTGCTACTAAAGGTACTGCTAATGCCGTTTGCACTGCCTTCTCCAAGTTCTCCATCTGGGGTACTTGTTGCATGTTGCTGCTTTCGAAAATATTGCTTGATCGTCTCGGCCCTGTTCAAATATTCGTCTGCCTTGGCTTGTATGAGGAGTTTGGATTTCTCGTTGTTCTCAGCTGTAAATAACCCAAGCAAGGGTAACCATTCGTTTCAGGCCGATATGAAAGGTTTGGGCTCAAGCGATGCGACACGAACATCTCTGCGCAGCCATGAGGTAGTCGATGGCGTTCATATATTGCTGGTGAGCCTCCGAGTAGTTCCGCTTATCATCCTCTTCGATTGCTTGCTCGAGGAATTGAATGGCTTTCTGTGTGAGTTGATTGGATCAACGTGGTATGTGGAGGAGTGACCCGAGCAAGATTCAGACCCCATGGCACTCACATCCAAGAAATTGCTTTCAGCGGGCGCCGCCATCCAGCCAGAGACCTAGGACGCGCTGAGTGATTTAGAAAGAGTGAGGCGCCTATCTGGGGGAAAAAGGAAGCTGCGTGGCGCAGCTATACCGCGAGGCTTCAAGCTTCAAGCTTCAGGCCGCAGTGACATGAGGCTAGGGCATGGTATCCGTTGAGTTCTGGATGTGGGGATAGAGTATCATGAATTTCGGTCCTCAGGTAGGGCCCGCCAACTTTGCATGAGCGAACCTAAGTACTACTTAAGTGCTCGCACTCTGTTCAACCTCGGAGGATCTGGCCGTGTCACTGTCAAGACTAGTCATAGTAACTGTGGGAGTCTTCTATGAAGCACGCAGCTTTTATATTAAATTATAATAAGTAAAGCTACTGGTAGTTGCTATGGTATACTCATTCACAGACTGTTCTGTCACCAAGTCCATATTCCCTGCATATCTCGAGTCCCCCCAGACATCCACTGTACTCATGTCGTCTTCGAGCATTAACGACAAAAAACAACGGCAGCGTTCAGACTACCCGTTCTTTCTTTCTTACCGCACGCGTTGGTTCGCCGTATCTCCTTTTCTCCTTTCGCTTTATCTAAAACCATGAACTACGCCTTATTCCCGTCTAAACCGACGCTCTCCACCATTCCCTCTCTCCCTTTGAAGGAGTGACAACGACCAGTATGCACACGTCAACAATGCAGTGTATTACCATCTATTCGATGCCGTGGTTAATACCTACCTCATCGAGCATTGTGCATTGGATCCTACGAAGTCCGAACAAATCGGGCTGGTAGTTTCGTCGTTCTGCGAGGTACGGGTTGAGTTTTCCTTATTGCATGCTAATGGATCGACGCCTCGGCTGCCCTGCCAGTTCTTTTCCGCTCTCTCCTTCCCAGACGTCCTGGACCTGGGTTTGAGAGTGACTAGCCTTGGCAAGAGCTCGGTGACCTACGAAGTGGGCGTGTTCAAAGTTCGCGCATCTGATACAGGCGTCCCAGACAACCGAGTGTCCTTGACGTCGGATGCTCCGACAGCTGTTGGCGGGTACACTCATGTGTTCGTCGAAAGCACTTCGCGCAAAAGTGCTGCGATGAGTGACAGGATGAGAGCTGGCCTGCTGAAATTGGTAACGCAGACGGCTGCTGGGAAGGTGTCAAAGTTGTAGCAGAATACCGAGGCGGTTCTGTCTGGCATCTTTGGGGAGATCTCTGGGAGACCTCACATAGCCCTTCCGTTGCCTCTTCAATTCCTGTCGATTTAGCACTTCTTTCACGTCTGCGTACACAATGGCGCGTAGTGACTGGACTTTGTCTAGTAATCCTTAGCATCTTATTTCTTCATTCCCTGAATCTCAGCTGGTCATGATCAGCGTACGTACGGAGTACACGAGGATGCTTGATCGAATGTTGGTTTTTCCGTTCCATTTTTTGTCTGTTCCTCTATCACCTCGTACGTCTTAATGTCAGTGCAACATTCCAGGTCGCCGCCGACACAGGATTTAAAACAGTTCAAGCTCCCCCTTTCTCCCGTTCTGGTGGTTTGTCGCATTAGGCTGCTGATGGTATACTATGTCCACAACGTTTTTCCATACATTTCCAGCAGCTAATTCCAGCAAAAACTACAGGTCTGGTCAGATATAATCCTGATCATTATGATATTTCTGCTGCGTTCCCTATCCGACATGCACACCCTCCATCAACCCATCACGTCCGCCAATTGTGTAGTCGGGATCGCAGCAGCGTAGGCTTTCCTTTGAAGTCTGGTTTGCGTCTTCTGTTCGTAGGCATATGCGAAGCCCACAAGGCTGTATTCACTCCACGCGGTCCCGAGAAAGGAGAGACCGATGGGGATTCCGGGAGCGGGGTATACGGTGTTGGGCCCAGCACTGCCGATGGTGACGTTGTCGGGGTAGAAGCCTAGAGGAACTAGAAATGCAAATAGTCAACCTAGTGTTCTATCGCTAGCGTTTGAACACACCAGTTACAATAGGGTACCCAGCGATGGCTGGAGGGGTATATATTGTTAGCCGCCATGTTCCGAGAATGTGCTTTGTGACGCTTACCAGATGGTACGGTTGTATATCCAGGAGCTGGAAGAACCAGAGCGTCCAGCGTGTATGTCTCCAATGCAGCATCGATTCCTCGCGTTGCACCGAGTTCTTTGTCAAATGCCAAAGATTCATAGTATGATGCATTGAAACCAGTGGTGGCCTCGGATTCGATCAAACTATTGGTCGAGTTGGGTCACTGGGTAGCATTTAGTGCGAAAAAAATGATAGCTTACATCGACTGGTCTGTGTAGTTGGTGGGCTCCTCCAGAGACGGATTTTTATCATCAAACATAATGAGATCTGCCAAGGACGCGACACCGGAAGGGTTTGCAACCAAGCTGTCGAACCAAGCATCGAGCTGCACCTATCGTGCATAGCGGCAATTAAGCAAAGACAAGCCTCGTCACTGAGCTCAACGACGAACCTTGAAGTCAACATCCAAGACAACAGTCTCGTTATTCGAGTTATAGATCTCGTAAGCGGAGGGCAAATCAGCAGGGTCGACAATTGTAGCACCGAGTTCCTTGAGCGTCTCTAGTGCCTGCTCGAACACGACGTTGACGTATGGATCGTTCCCCGACATCGTGTCGTTCAAAAACATAGCACGTGGTACTCCGATGCGTTTGCCAACAAGGGATGTATTGCTAAGCGCCATCGTGTAATCGGGAACTGGGGTAGGTTGGGCGAGGGTAAAGTTGTCGTTCGGGTCTGGGCCGGCGATAATGGAGAGCACGATGGCTGCATCACTCATGGACCGGGCGAGAGGACCAACTGTGTCTTGATGCTCCGAAATGGGAATAACTGAGACATGGGTAAGCCTACGTCTTTACCGAGTGAAAAAGGAAGACTTGCCTCCAGCACGAGAAGTGAGTCCCACAGTCGGTTTGATACCGACGATGTTGTTTTGGTTTGCAGGGCATGTGATGCTTCCATCAGTTTCCGTCCTGCAGCGAAATGAGAGATGAGAGGCGTGGGGAAATGGATGGACCCACCCCAGCGACACAGCGGTCAATCCAATGGAGGAGGCAACAGCTGAACCGGATGAAGATCCACAAGGATCAGCCTTTGGATAATAAGCACCCGTACACTGTCCGCCGCGTCCTGACCATCCTGACGCAAGGTTTCCCCTAAAGTGGGCCCACTCAGAGAGGTTCGCTTTCCCTAAATACCATCGCCACACGTCACGAACGTCGACAAAATATTATGAGAGGGAACCCACCAAGAATGATGGCTCCTGCTTTACGGAGTCTTTTGACGACGCCAGCATCTTGCGGGACTATCGACTTCAAGAGACTATAGCTCCCAGCGGTCGTGTTCATACCTGTATAGAAGGTGATGAAACTCCGTTCATCGATGCAAGCTTTGGTACATGACATACCCTCGAAAGCGACAGTCGCGATGTTGTCCTTTAAGAGAACGGGCACACCATGCAGCGCACTCCGAGGGCCATAAAGCAGACGCTCGTAGTCTAAAGCGGCAGCTTCTCCAAGCGCAGAAGGATTCGTTTCGATCACAGCGCGAAGCTCGGGACCTTCAAGATTGACCTCCTTAATCCGGGAAAAGTAAGCCTATTGGGATTTAACGACGTTGATCATATCAGTATCCCTGTCACGTCCAATAGCATAACGACGCCTATATCGCTTATCGCCGAAACGAAAAGAGCAGGAGGCGCGACAGAAGTATGGAACAGAGATATTGCCCACCCTTGAGCAGACAATGCCAGACATACCTTGATCAGGTCTACGCTCGTGAACTGGCCAGACGTAAGTCCAGCCTGGAGCTCAGTCAGAGACGCCTCATAAAGGTCCGGTAGGGGCGTCGCAAGTGAGGCGGATACAAAGATCGACTGGCTGAAGAGGAGGCCTGTGCAGACCCAAGCCACTAAACGCACAATCGAACCCATCTTGGGAATGTTGAGGTGGGATGCTGCAGACATCAGTCTCGATAAGGGTCGCCTTCAAGTACTCCCTTCGGGAAAACCTTTTCCCGAGCTATCAGCCATGGAGGGCAATGGTGTGTATGGCAAGGAGTCAGCTGGCACGAATGACCAAGACAGTCGTGTATGCAAGCGTATTCCGGGCTCACACGACCGTGGGAGGTAAGGATGTCGACAGGTGCAGCAGGTGCTCGAGGAGAGTCGCGCTGAAATGAGTCCATATGGAGGAGGATTTTAGGACATACATACATCTTACCATCCTCACGGAACATTTCCTATATACATATGTATCATGGAAGGAAACAGTCGTTAGGAGACATGCCTCCCACAGACTTTCCGTACCTTTGCGGAAAGGTCACCACTGTCATAGTTCGCCACTGTCATAATAGTATTCCGGGCGCTCAGCGCGTGCCATGGAGCATTAGTCTCATAACAGAACATACGGCAATAGGTTTAATAATGACACAAAGAACAGATGTCCTCACCTTAAGACTTTAGCTGGTCTCCAAGGCCCCTATGTTACCCAAACTAATCGCTTGCATGTGCGCTTGCTGTGGCAGTTCCATGGCATAGATGAAGTCCTAGGCTGTAACAGTGCTAACCGATGATCATCGATCATTGACCAGGTTATCCCGTTCGTCGTAACCTGAAGTGGTAGTGGTATGATACTGTATAGCCTCCACGACATGGGCACCTCTCCAGGGTGCCTCTAAACGGGGAGCTTGAAATGGGGGTGAGTTGATCAGGTGTATCGAGATTCGACCTCACGAGTTCTTGTGATGTCTTGTATCTTCCCGGGGACCGCTGCGCCCAACGGAAAGACGACTATCCTTCAAAACAATTCAATGCACTATGGCCTGCCTACCTCTTCAACGCCATCCTCCTTTCCCTCTGAGCATCTTGGTACCATGTCACTGGCCAGGGTTACCGGCAGTTGTTGCACAAGTGTACTGGTAGCACTTTATACATCTATCAGAATATGGAAACTGTTCGTGGTCAGGATAGGGATATGGTGGACAAGAGGCTCCTCACCGCGGTTGAGTAGTGACTGCTAGTGACTAGTGATGGTGATCATAGAACTATACTACTGCTAGGATTAAGATCGGAATCATTATGTAAAGGCGCGGGATTGCAATGATTCTCCCTTCTTAATTAAATAATATTCAATAAATTTGCGAGAAACCAGTCAATATTTATTTATGGAACTTGATAAGTACAATTGTAAGCTCAACACCAACAGCAGTCCACACCTGCACACCGCTGTGACCCGTCTCTCAGGCTGTTCAAACGTCTATGGTCGAACCAGGCTCTTACAAAGAATACGACCCCGAGTCCGATGCACTGGGTGCGCACAACGACCACGCCAGCGAGCGTGTCGGCCTTCTCTCTGGCTCACCGCATCCTCTTTCCGCTCCCAATGCCAATAAGGTCGATGCAGGCGACCACTTGAACCGCGTGGTTGGTACCGGTATGACTGTGCCGAGATTCACGCTCCCGCATCTCCTGGCTTCGTTCACGGGGGGTGTCGTTGTGTGTCTTGCAGTACAGCTATCCGTGTTTGGCATGGGGTGTTATTCTTTCGGCGGGGAAAAGGGAAGTGGCACCGCCAGTGGGGATAGAGGTGGAGTAGACGTGTATGCTCCTCCATGGGTCGGGTCTACCATCGTCCATAACTACCCGCCGCCCTCGCCTACAAACAATTTTCCGGAGTTATTCCCTACAGAGTGTGTTCTGTCCTTTCCCAACCACGCGTTTTCTACTCACCCCATCCTACTCTGCTCTTGTGTGAACCACAACGATGTAAATCCAGTGTCGGATACCCGGGAGGGACACCAACTGGGGCCGAACCAGCACTCATCGTCACAGCTCCCTCCCAGCCTCTCCAGACAGGCGCCGCGCAGCTCGTCGCACCTGCGTATACCGTTCTTCCTAAGGGGTCGTCCCAACCGAAGCCTTCGATGCCCCGCGAACGCCCGTTCGATCTCTTTCGCTCTTGGGGAAACTTGTCTCCTTGGTATAGTGTCCCGCGTGGAGCATTCGGCATCGATGAAGGACCGGAGCCTCCGGAGGGATGTGAGATCATGGGTGTGCATGTGTTGCATAGACACGGGGCGAGGTATCCTACAGCATGGTGTATGTATGCGTCTCACCCTCTGTCGCAGGCGGTGCAAGGCTGGCAGAGCGGTTGATCGCGCGGTGGAACTGATGCTTTGAACTTCTTAGCCAACTTTGGAGGTCCTGCGACGCTTGCAAAGAGATTGCATGAGAGTGCCAAAGAGTGGGAGGCGACTGGGAGATTGGCGTTTTTGAATGATTGGTAGGTGGTTCTATGATATCTCCAAATTACGGTGTTAACCTTGGTCGCATTGAACGAACAGGACGTACAAGCTTGGTGAAGAAGGTACTGTACTCCATTCACTCGTGTTGTCACATCGTTCTCATTCCTGCCTTGTCCGTCATGCCTGCAATATGCGACTTACCCGTTGCACAACCCTCACAACGCATACATGATTTTCTCGATCGGATCAACACCCATGCCCTGTATGTCCCATATGTTCCCCCTACGAACACACGTATGGGTGTCCTCCGCAATAACACGCGTCTGCTGTTGCCGTACAACTCACGTGTAGTCTTGACACCGTTCGGGAGACAGCAACTATGTACGTGTTTATTTGGTCTGCTGTGATCTGGCTGTCTAGTACCTATTTCCTCTTCATCCTGCGTTTCCGTTCTCTGGCCTCTTGCCCCTCCCGTGTTCCCAAATCTTATTTTGTCCTGTACAACTGGGAGCTGACGTGACGGGCATGCATTTTATAGATGACCTTGGGGTATCTATGAGGTTGAAATATGGATTCTTGTTGGAGGTAAGTCATCGTGTTGCTTTACCCTTTGAGCTTTGAAATACTCTTGTGGTGTACGTTTTCGGGTCTTGATCCTGTCTGGACTCTGGGACACGGTACTGTTCGCAGTTTAGTTGTGGGTCTGGTGGGTTGGAGAATCCATAGGGATTCGCCCATGGCAAGTCGTGCCATCCTTTTTGTCACTCTCGTCATTTCCTTTCCCATGACTTGCCCTTTGGGGTTCTTTAATCCATTCCTGTTGCATTGACCTCGATATTGAGCTGAGATGCTGACGTCTCTTCCCCTCCTTAGAAATTTACAGCGCAGAATAGGCTTCCGGTATTCAGGACTGAATCTCAGTGAGTGACTCTTATTGTTTTTTCTCTTGGTTTTGGTTTTGGTGTCTGTGGAGAGAGAAGCACGTTGGTCGTACCGGGTCCTTGACCTTGGTGGGTCTTCGAGGGCCGTCAGCGCTGCTGCCTGGAACATTTCTTGCTTTCATTCACTTCAATCGGCGCAGTCTTGGAGGTGTTCGGGTTTGGTGTGCCAGAAACATTGGGTGGCTGATTGGCTCTTGCTCCTTTCACCCTCGCCTTGTGCTCATGGACCGCCAATAACCAATAAATTCCGCTCTCCATCCACACTTGATGCTCAACCTTCCCCGTCCATACCTTGCACAATATTGGCGATCATCCACTCCATGGGGTGACATTTCTATGCTGATGAAAAGAGACCGGATGCACGCCTCTGCCATCAATTTTGCGTTAGGCTTTTTTGGGTGGCCCATCGAAGGCAAGTATGAACAAGTGCTCATGATCGAGGCTTCGGGGGTGAGTATTTGTTTTTTGACCCCTCCTGCAATGTTCTGCCGTGGTGTCGTTGGGCTTTGTACATCTGTGGTTTGGGAGGTACGATCTACATCCTGATACCGTTTTCATTCTCCCTAGTTCAACAACACGCTGGCACCCTACGATACATGTCCCAACGCCAATACACATGGCAAAGCTGATCGGTCGTTGGATTATGTGAGGGAATGGACCGGGATTTATTTAGAGGAAGCGAGGGAGAGGCTGCAGGCTGAGTTGAAGCCTGCGGATGGTGATGGGGAGGGATTTACATTAGAGATTGAAGATATATATCGGATGCAGCAGATGTGTGCTTATGAGGTGCGTTTGGCATGGATGTTTGGCGACCAGTGAACGATAACCTGTGTGCGCTTAGACTGTTGCACTGGGATACTCGAAGTTCTGTGAATTGTTCACGGAGGACGAGTGGGAAGGGTTTAATTATGCGTGAGTGGTCGTTTTATACTTGATTTCTGTTCGTTGAGGCTTACCTCACTTGAATTTCTCTTTAATGACATGCTTTATCCCTCGTTGTTGAACCGACCCCTCTTTTTGTACTTTGGTCACTCGACCCGCTGGCTTTCTTGAACTTGTACAAAACCATGTTTCCCCCCCTCCACAGCCTGGACCTCTCATTCTGGTACGACTCCTCCTTTGGCTCACCCGTCGCACGCGTCCAAGGTTTAGGATACCTTCAAGAGCTCATTTCTCGACTCACTCATACCCCGGTCGCGACTCACAACTCGAGTACGAATGCCACGCTGCACGCTGATGATCGGACGTGGCCTGTGACCGACGTGATGTATGTAGATGCAACGCATGAGGTGGTTGTGTTGAATGGTACGTCGTGTTCTTTTCAGCTGAAATACCAGATTGAGGTATAAGATCTCTAACTTGGATATAGTGCTCACGGCATTGAACTTGTCAACGCTTGCTGCTACGGGAGCTTTACCTGCTGATCACATACCTTCGAATCGATCATTTAGAGCAGCGGATCTTGCCCCCTTTGCGACGAATGTACAGTTCCAACGTATGTCTATTATTTCCATGCCCTTCTCTATTGGTCCATTAATTCTGATCCTTTCGTTTCTGTTGCAGTTCTCTCCTGTCCAGCCCTCGTTACCACCCCTGAAGACCAGTCTAACACTGACCCCTCCCATATCCGCATCATCATCAACGACGGGCCCGTCCCACTTACGGGTATTCGTACGTGCCCGCCCTCATTGTCGGGTCTGTGTCCGCTTTCGTCGTTCATTGAGGCGCAGGAAGAGACGATCAGAGAGACGGATTGGGAGTGGGGATGTTTTGGAGAGTGGAAGGTTCCCAGGGGGACGGAGTGGGAGACTGTTGGGGGGTGGTATCCGGGGCGGGGGTGAGTGGGTGTGGGATGCGGGTCATGAGTTGTGAGGTTGTTGAGAACGGTGAAGAGCATCGAACGCATCAGCCGTTAGACATCGGACAACGCATTCAAAAGGTGGTGGTATAGTGGTGTTGAGGTGGTGTTGACTACTGAATTATTTAGTCAGGGCACACCTGGCGAAATGTGCGTGCCGTGTTGCCAATTGAATGTGTTAAATAATGGTGACTGGTGACTGGTCTGACCAGTGAGCGCTAGTGAGCATGTGATCCCAAGCTAGGTTGAACAAAATGACTGAATGTTCTGTTCTTCTGACATGGTCGTTGGAGCACTGACGGCCACGTAGATAGCTCCACCGCCGCGACATGATCCAGGAGCCTACATGATGTGGTCATAACCGGGTTCACAGACCTCTTGGACACCAAATGGGAGCTGTTTGCGGAAGCCAGACGTGTATTGTTTCGAGTACAATGAATGGAATGATTTTGTTTCAACTTGTTGTTCTAATCGAGGGTGACAGGCTCCTGCTTGATCATGGATGAGGCCTTGAAGCTTGATCAGAGGCCTTGAGGTCTTGACTCGGAGCTTGATGGCCAACGCGGCACAAAAACATCGCAGACCAGAGATCTGTTTTCTTCTCTACCTAAAGTCATAAGGGAAGGCATCACCTCCAAGTGGCAGTTAGGTTTTTTCTTTCAAAGATTGATCAACGAACCAATGGCATGTGTACAGTTTGTGATGTGAAATCATAAATGCCCGCAGTCTAAATCAGGACCTGGGTAAAGCTTAGGGGAGTGCCCGCACCACAGTCTGTGGGTCGAGGATGCGATGGACAAGTTTGCAACGCTTGAGCCCACGAAATTACACAGTAGCTCTCCTTCTCCCGTACCACACCATCGACCTCCTTCTTCGTCGTCTTCACTGAACGGTTACCTCAAGCGCCAATCCACCACAAGGCATTCCGTTGCATATTTCGGTCGAGGACCTACACCAGCTCAACTTCTAGCAGCGACAAAACTATCCTCACCGCTGATCGGGAGACTTCCAGCCGACGTTCATGTTCTGGTGCTGACGTATCTTCCGATACCAGACATTGGGAGATATGCGAGAGCCAGTAGGGCAACTAGCAGGGTTGCGAGGGACGAGAGGGTTTGGGAGAGACGTTGTGTCGATCTCGCAGCTGAAAAACTCGGATTGGCCCTCATACTCGATGCTATCGAAGCCAGAGAAAAAGCCAAAAAAGAAAACAAAAAAACCAACGTGCAGGGGCCTGCAACCCTAGCAGTTTCGTCGCTGGATGACGACGACGATTTTGGTGACTTCACTTCAGGATCTACGGCGCCCAGTGCACTCCTGGATTTGACAGGCTCCGGAGCTTTGCATAGTGTGGATACGTATGAGCCCGGAAAGCCTACGCCAACATTTCGTGCAAAGTATAAACGGGCGCATGCTTTGCTACTTCCGCTCTTGCCCACTCCGAACGCGCCTCCGCATCTTATTTTAGCGTCTCTTACATCTCCCTCGCCCTCAACTTCTTCCACTCTCCTCACACAAGCTCGTACCCTCCACCTTCTAGCCCGCTTTCTATCTCCTGCCGTCAAGCCTGTATCAACATGGGATCTCCGTCTTGCATCTCTTAAGGCTTCTTTGGACAGATTTGACGCGGGCCTGCTGACTGCATTCGATTCCGCTGATACTGAGGGTGACGAAGAGCGCATGAAAGAAGTGGCAGCATCAAGCTGGGAGGTATGGGTCTGTATGTATGGAAGTGGAGGGCGGAACCCCAGGGGCAGTGGGACAAGTCCTGAATGGGAGATGGGCAGGGTGTGGGCGGAGAAGAGGGAAGTGTTTTATGAACAAGGAAAGTGGAATCCGTTGGGGAATTTTACGTGCGTCCGCGTTTTGCCTTGTGGTTGCGCTGGTCTTGGCGTATTGTTGACGGTGGAATTGTGCTCCGGGATACAGGAGGGACAATCGTCTTGATTTCACAGCCATGGACGAGTTCATTTCGCATCTTCTGATCGCTATAGAGGATGACGGAGCAAGGGCAACCAGGGTGTTTCCACCTGAAGCGGGTGTACTGCTCGCGTTCGCAGAGAGAATAGCAAGTGATGTGGTAAGCCTGACCCTAACCTTCGACCATTTTCCCTATTTGTAGTTCTCTATCTTTGAGGTCGATGTCTGGTGTTCACGGGGTCGATTGATGCTAATGCTCACTTTGACATGTATATTCCTGGCTTCAACGCATATACACCCCGTCTGTGCACATGCACCTGTATGCACCTATCTCTCTGCTTTACACCCTTACATATTTGATGATGTTTCTCGGATAACTACCGGTCCATTACCCATGCACTCCTTCGCTCACACTCCTTCCTAAAGGTGTCAGAATATATTTCGACCTTGCTAACGCACGCCCGCTCAATCAGCACGTCTCTCTTCCTGTCAGCTACCGCCGCATGCCTTAAAGAGGCGTTCAGGGTTGTCGATGGGATTCTAAAAGTTTCGGTCAGCGAGCCCTCGGAGTTGCATGGGGAGAGGATGGCGAAGACAGTGACGGGGGAACAGGCGGAGGATGTGATGTAAGTCGCACATGTCATCCACCTTATCCTTACGCTCTGTGATGGGCATGATCGTTCTCATTGCTGATTCCGGAACTCTACAGCTACAAGATGTTCGAGCCGAACATGGACGATTACCTCGATGATGAATCGGATGAGCTAAAACGTTCTTTCGAAGAGATATGTAAGGAGTGGGAGCGATCGGTGACGCACTTGACTTCGGGAGGGGTGAGTGACACATTCATCTCTTCTTTCTAGATAGCGCTGAATCGGAATCATTTCCACAACTTGTCCTTGCCTCATTCTATAACAGACTCTCGATGGCAACGCCACATCCCAATCTCAACATTCACAAGGCCCAACCCGCTTCCTTACCTCACAAAACCCCGCCCTTGTGAAACGCACCGTCCTAGCTTCCTTCACTGATGTGCTACTCCTGCCAGTAACAATTGTTCCGCGAGCTGTTGGGGCCGGTGTCGGTGTCGTGGGAGACGCAGTGGGTGCGATTGGAACTGGGGTAGGGGCTGTGGGGACGGGTGTCGTGCAAGGGATCGCTATGTTGAATCCACAGAGGTGGATGGGGAGTGGAGGCTCTGGAGGAGCAAGTGTTGTGAATGCTGTACCGGGAAGGGGGTATGAGAGCTTCGGTGGAGATGGGGCCTTGTTTGAGGTCGGTGAGGATGAGGGCGATGGGGACGAAGAAGTGGAAAACAAGGGGAATATGGAGGATGTGAAAGGCGGGACTATTGGCACGGCTGAGGACGAAGCTGGATGGGGAGAATTCGCAGGAGGACAGCTGATGAATGAGACCCAAGAGGCGGGCATCGACGGTGCGAGGCTTTCGTTGTCTCAAAGCACGAGCATACGTTCGACATCGGATGCGGTCAGCACAAGCAAGGGGGTTACTTCTCCCGCTCGCTCTACGAAAGCGCGGGAGCGAAAACCTTCCTCATCACCCTCCTCGCGTCCTTCAACTGAGGCCCTTGACCTTCTTCTCTCCCTTGATGTTTCTCTGCACCTGATCCACGCCGCCCGAGATGCAATCAAACGCCTCGAAACATTTGCATCGTACCCTGGTACCACTGGCACACGTGTGTGTGAGACTCTAGAAGAAGTATTCTGCGAGATGCTGGGGGTGATTGGCAGTAGACATATTGCGTGGGGGTTCGGAATGTGAGCAGGTGGTTTTCCGATGCCGTCGTACCCAATTGACCGAGATGCAGAGCCACAGAACGCATGGCGTCCTACAAACCTGCTGAACACGAAGAGACGACGAACGTTGCTCCCCTCCTGCAGTTCTTCGAATTGGTACACATCGGAGATACTATACAGAGCATGGTCCACGTATTCTTTGAGAAAGAGATGGTGCGACATTTGGTTGATGTTGTGCAGATCAAGTCTACTGAACCGTAAATCATGGCGGCTCGTCTAGGCACCCCACATCGATAAAACGGACTTTTTGAATGTCGTCGTGAGGGAGAAGAAGCGGTTTGAAAATACCCTAGACGACTGTGTTGCTGCTGGCTTGAACGCAGGCATACAAGTGCTCATGAACCAGGTCAGATGTTCCTGACGGAAGGGCTTAACTCCCTTACACCACTCCCAGGTCGAGCACATCATTCTCACCCGTACTAAGCCTCGCGAGTACTACCCACCCGAAGATTCTCCTCAGGAGCTTCGTTCTACCGAGGGCTGTAGAGAAGCTGTCAAGTGTCTTGAAATGCACTGCAAGCTACTAAAGGGGAGCACCAGCAGAGAGGTCCTTGAGGTATTCTATCAGGAGGTGGGCATCCGGTTGTTGGCGTGAGTAGAGGATCATGGGAGCCAAGGGGGTCATTGCTGATGCCGACATTTGGAAGACAGGATATTGCAAAAACACATCAAGCGCCAGATCATCTCCCTTAATGGAGGGTTCCAAGTAATTGCAGATTTGAATGCGTACCATGCGTTTGTCACATCGCTAAAGGTGAGACTATGTTTCTGGTTTCAGCTGAGCCACTCTGAATCATTTTCATGTCCTAGGTTCCAAATATCATTGCAGACTTTGACAACCTCAAAATGGTTGGACACGTCTTCGTCGTTGAGGACGCCAAAGACCTTGCACAGATCGTCAGGAATGCGACGCGTTATGGAGGCGCATACCGCCCTGAGGTGCGCTTGTGAATACTCACTGGGAATTTCGAAACCCGATGCACGTTCGTCGCTGACATTGACAATGCATAGGATCTCTATGAGTTCATCCAACGCCGATCGGACTGGAAGAAGATCGAGAAGATCGTGGATAAAACTATGTATAATCTCAGTTTCAAAGAGGACTGTATCATTTCGTAAGGTGCGGGGACATATTGTGTCGTGGAACTTATGGTAGGATGGATAGAATGCATATGTATGTTGCAATTGCGTCGCTCGTATTAGGACAAATCTATTGGCAGTGGTATGTGACATGAGATATACTTCTTGACTAGATGCACACGCAGGTGTCCTCCATCATGTTCGCCTAATCAAGAGGCATCGACTTGGTTGTGAAGACCAGTGTGGATGCCCACCGAGTACTTACGACTCGCGAAACCTAAAACAGCTTTGGTGTCCTACTAGTACGTGCCGGCCGGCCTAACGTACACCATGGCATTGACACAACATTCTGCTGAACACTTCACAATCCTGATTCTGGCCGTCCAGAATCTGGCGGTGACTCGCTACAAGGAACTCACAGTCGAAAGGTTTGACTCTCCCTAGTAACTCAGTGCACTGGTGGGGCACACCATGCTAGTGGTAAATGATACATCCAGGACGGTCAGCCTCTCAAGCTTCAAGTCTTGTCGACGTCAGTCCACTTTTCCGGTCAGCCTCATACCTCTCGCCATGCTATAAAACGTGTTCGGATATCCCCAATCCTGTTATCCCCATCCTCACTACTGCCATCCAAAATGAACTTGCTCTTCGTGCATCTTGAGATCGTCCTTGCACTTATAGTGCATGCTAGTGGAATGCCCACTCACCCCCAGTCTGGCCAGGTTCACCGAATCCTGCTGGAACGCAGGTCAGCCGCCGACGCGCCCCCAGAGAGCACTACGGACCATCGTCGAACGGGAAACATAGCACGGAGCCGGCACCTGTATGCACACGAAGTTGCGAAGCTCTTCACGTACACTCACGGGTACGCTTTCCGCTTTTGCTGCTATTCATCGTACTGAGCAGACTTGATGTATCCAGCAAGTACGAGATGACCATGATGGCATATGAGCGGAATACAGGTCACCCTCATCCATTGGCTACCGTGTTAAAAGCCTCGTCTACCGATCTGCTGAAACGTGCAAGCAAGGGAACCACCCCTCTGACCAACCAAGGACAAGTTCTCTGGTATGGGAGCCTGACCATTGGAACACCGCCTCAGAACTTCACAGGTAGGACATTCAAGACTTCTGTCAAGAGCACAGCGCTGATCATACGACATCCTTAAAGTGGACTTCGATACGGGCAGTTCTGACCTGTGTACGTGTCTTCCTCAGAGCTATAGAGCGGGGGCATAATTCCCTGTCCAGTCGTACCTGATAGAACCTGCGTCACGGTGATTACATGCGATGGTCACATGCGCTACGATCCCTTCAATTCAAGCACCTCTCAAAACCTGATATCGCCGTTTGAATTGACATATGGCTCCGGACAAACCGTGGGTCTTCAATATAGCGACACCGTCGTTGTTGGCGGATACAAGGTAGACGACCCCTCCGCTGCTCTGGACGATGACCAATTCGACTTACTAGGTCCCAAATCAAACATTTGGATCTGCAGAGATCTACTCGCCACAGTTTTCGAAGGAAGGAACACCCCTCACTGGCAGTGGTGGATACAACCCTGATGGACTATCTGGTTTAGCATTCCCAGAACTTTCTGCGTTGGAAAACATTCCATTGATGCAGGCACTCAACGAAAGCAATCAGCTGCCCCAAAAGGTCCTCAGCTTCAAGTTCTCGACCGTTCAGGGACAAAGCGAGTTAACCATCGGTGGCACGAATACTGCCTTGTTCAAGAACGACACGCTCGTGTTTACCCCTGTGACTCAACGGGGCTACTGGCAGGTCAACATGGGCGGGGTTTCGAACCCTCATCGTCTGGTTCCGGAAAGTGTCAACAAGCCTGCGATCGTCGATACCGGGACCACGCTCATCATGACGACAACTGACATTGCGGAGAGCTACTATAAAGATATTCCCGAGGCGCAAGCCCACAGAGAGGAGACATACTGTTACTGGACGAGTAAGTCGCGATCTTTTGCGTAGACCAGGCATCTGTTCATCCCATGACTTGAAGTTCCGTGCGCCTCCATCAACTCGACGACACCCACGTTTACATGGGAGGGTAGAAAGTTCGCAGTGGCTCCCGAAACGTGGAATTTTGGTCCTGAAAATATTGGATCGACAAATTGTATAGCTGGCTTGGCTGCATCGAGCCTGTTTGGTGAGCTTGGTCTTGTGTCTTTCTGTTATGCGATGCTGTTTTTAATCTGTGCCTGCTACATAGGCTTTACGATTATTGGAGACGTGGTCTTACAGGGCCTTTATTCGATTTTCGATTTCGGCAATCCGCCTCGCGTTGGGTTTGCAGAGCTTACCTGAGTTTCTTTTGTCTTTCGTGCATCACCTCTTTTTTGTCCTTGAGGGAGGTATCGCGTTCGCAGTTCACGGCATTGAACGATGGTGTAAAGTTTTGGGCGGGGGGATTGACAGTGACCTGAGCATCTGGATATATCGAGTTGATAATTTTGGTGAAGCTATAAGTGGTCGAGGTCGTTCCACGAGGAGTTTGGCCCAGGGGTTATCTCTTCTGTCGTATGGACACCTGTACTTGGCTTATTATAAATCCTTTGTGACAGTGTTGGTCGATACGAGCAACCGCACTTTTCCAGTTAAATTCTTGGTTTCTCTGCGCGAAGTTGATTAGTTGGTTATCTGTGTTGGATGCTGTGTCATTATGAGTAGAATGTCCTCAACCAGGTACCTCCTACCAATGACTATGGGACTATGGCTAGTACTTAAGTACCCTCGAACAGATGCAACATGTTGTTAAAATGAAGCCTGGGCTGTCTTCCAATATGATCATTTCTCATTGAAAGGTGAACGTTCCGTGACATCATCCTGATCGCTTGTCGGCGCTGAGCAGTACTGTAAGCATGATGTCCGACCATAGATTGGGCGTGGCTGGCTTCTTGGAGTCGGGTCTGGGACGCTGGTCGAAGGCAGTAGGCACCCTTAGGCACCGTTCGAATATAGTATGACTGTAGTACGCATTCAACTGATGTCGATGCATCGACGAGGCGGCTGCGTGAGACGGAGATTATGGCTGACTCAGGCTACTTATGATGGAAAGCTGGAGCGTTCAAATCCACGGTGTCCAGACCTGGTCCCTTAATTGCTGACGAACTTGAAGCTTGACCAAGGCTGCCAATATTATTAT
>MU120980.1:2363-22991 GCA_014904835.1 Paxillus ammoniavirescens | reverse complement strand
GCATTTCCTCTAGTTAGTGTTATGATTGATTGCGGCATCCATTTTCGAAGAAAGGCTGCGCGTGTTGATGCCACTCCTGCCAAATGTTACGTGATCATGATCGCATGATGCACGATGCATGGGACCTAATGTAGGCGACTGAGTCTGTGCACGGCTGCGGTTGGTCTGCACATGTGCGGTGATGCGGCCATGGCTATGAACGAAGCCCTTCGGCTGCTTACGCACGTCAGCACGGCCGCCAGACTTCAAGTTACCGGGATTCACCATAAATAATGATCCCCTATTGCAAGTTGTAGTTTTACCAGCTGTGTTCCCACCCAGTCCTGCGACCGCGACGACGACGACGATGATCCCAGTCGGAAAGCTGCTGCTCTCTGCGTTTGCTTCAGTGGCCGCTTTTGGATTTTGGAAATTCTTCAGGCTTGTTTACCACGAACTCACATCTCCCTTACGCCGTCTACCTGGCCCAAAGGGCAGCAGCTTCATCTATGGAAACCTGGGTGATATTTGGAAGGCCGTAAGTTGCAGCCTTCAGGCCCAGGGGCGTTCACTCCTCTGATTCACCTCTTCTTTCAGGAAAACTCCATACTCCATGAGCAATGGGTAAAGGAATACGGCAACACGCTGAAATACAAGGGTTTTTTTTCCGTATGTATCTGCCCTCCCAATACATCCCCAGGGAGGCTCACGGTAGTGGTATCTAGACAAACCGGTTGCTCACTATGGATCCGCGCGCCATTAATTACGTCCTCACCCACAGCAGCGACTATCAGAAGCCCTCCCAAGTTAGGTATAGTTTGTCCCAGATTCTCGGGGAAGGTGAGATCATCTGTCGTGTATGTGTAGCGTCCGTGTACAATTGCTGATCGATAACTGTAGGTGTACTTTTCGTTGAAGGTGCCCAACATCGCCAGCAGGTCGGCATCCATCTTTATTCTTTAATAACGCTCGCTGAACTCCTTTCTTTACAGAGGCGCATCATGGTAATTTCCTCCTTGTATACGCACGAATAATTTGGTTTGACGATTTCTCAGAACCCAGCGTTTGGTCCCGCACAAATTCGAGCACTCACCGATATCTTCTTGGCAAAAGCCATCCAGGTGCGCGCAACACGTAACCATCCGAATATTTCTAATTGTGATTAATATAGCTTCGTGACGTCTGGTCGTCTGAGATTGCCAATGCTGCCGAAAACGCCACAAGTACACGCATCGATGTATTGCCATGGCTGAGCAGAATGACGCTCGATGTCATCGGTCTCGCAGGTAAGCTGATCTCTGGGTGAATGGACGATCCTTACCGCGGATAGGCTTCAACTACGACTTCAATGCACTTAACGCGACCGAAAAACCGAATGAGTTGAATGAGGCATTTTCGACTATATTCACCGCAACCCAGAGATTTAGCATATTCCCTATACTGCAGGCAAGGATCCCACCTCTCCGTCTTATCGTAAGTGCGAACAGTATATCATTTGTTAGCTATGCCAAGCTCACTCTCCTTTGTATCTGGTAGCCCAGTGATCGCGCACGCAAGATCCAAGTTGCCCAACGTACCATGGCGCGCATTGGCGAAGAGCTCCTGACCAAGGCTAAAGCAGCCGCTCTAGCTGGTGCAACTGAGGGGGGCGAGATCGAAAAGAGTAGTATTCAGGGCCGGGATTTGTTGACACTACTGGTGAAGGCAAACATGGCTACTGATATCCCCGAGAGTCAGAGGCTGTCCGATGAGGATGTATTGGCACGTGCGTTGCGCTATGTCATGTTTCCCTCGACGTAAATATGGTCGTCTGACTGACTATTTCACACAGAGGTTCCTACCTTTTTGGTTGCAGGGCATGAAACCACGAGGTATGACGCAGTAACCCGTTCGGGACTCGGGAATTGACGATAATTGCAATAGCACGGCGACTACCTGGGCACTATATGCGCTGTCGCAAGCACCTGAGGTCCAAACCAAGCTCCGGAAGGAACTTTTTTCCATTGAGACCGAAACGCCTTCGATGGACGACCTCGTGGCACTACCTTACCTTGACTCCGTGGTGAGGGAGACTATGCGTGTGCACGCTCCCGTTCCGAGTACCGTGCGCATGGCGATGAAAGACGATCTTTTACCCCTTGAAAAGCCGTTCACGGACAAGCATGGTGTCGTACATGACGGAATCAGGTAGGTCATATCTCGTCCACCTGTAGTAGATTTCACATATATCAATATGAACAGGATTAGCAAAGGCGACCCAGTCTTTATCCCGATCTTGGCGATAAACCGGTCGGAGGAGTTGTGGGGACCTGATGCTCACGAGTTTAAGTGCGCGAATTCGTTCTGTGATTGGGTAGATGGTGGCTAACGTGCCTTGCGATTGGAGACCGGAACGTTGGGACAACCTACCCGAAGCCGTTTCGAACATTCCGGGTGTTTGGGGCCACTTGTTAAGCTTCCTTGGTGGGCCCAGAGCATGTATCGGCTATCGGTTCTCCCTCGTCGAGTACGTATTGGTTCGATATATCCAGCTATACCCGATGCGCAGAACTTATTCTCTGTAAAACAGGATGAAGGCACTCCTTTTCACGCTCGTTCGCGCCTTCGAGTTTGAACTTGCTGTGCCGGCCAGCGAGATCGGCAAGAAATCGACTATTGTACAACGACCTATTCTTCGAAGCGATCCTACGAATAAGGCGCAGCTCCCGTTGTTACTCAAGCCGTGCCGAAGGGGGGCCTAGAGAGGAGGGTTGGGCTTGAAACTATTTTTTTCTTAAGCGATTTCAATGATACTGCATGCAAGTTCAGGGATAGACTTGATAACTTCGTAGACTGAAGACGATGATGAGGTGGTTGTAAATAGACTATTGTAGTTGTAACTTATGGCCTGGTAGGGATGGACTAGTTTAAGTTACTAGGCCCTTTGGCTTCGGCAGTTGAAATTTGCGAGAAGTGCGGGTTGTCGGAGTTCAAATCATGAACCTGCCCCCTGTACCCTACCCGTTAAACACGTGATGAGAAGCAAGCACGCCATTATGCCGCCATCGCGGAAGGGGGGATATAAGAACACTGGGAACAGTTTCACGACCTGTTGTTAACCCCATCTACAACCCGCCAGACTGAGCATATGTTCTCACTGACGAATTACGTTTTCCCGGCAAACACCTAGTTTTTACCCACAAGCACACCCAAGCGTGTATACTACTCGCCACTTCCTGTGGCGACTCCCCCGCTATGACTCGCAGGGGGCTACACTTGGCGTACGATACACTGGACTTCCAGTCTTCAATCTACTTGCCCCGATGATAACTTCGCCTCTGATCTGTGCAACTTCACCTGCCCGTGCGCGTTCGCTCCCAGTTCATACTCCGCTTACCCCGCCTACGACTGAGATCACCCAATCCCAATGACAGCCACCCCAACCCCACTTGCCTCGTTGTCCTGTAACTAATCCAAGTGATCCGATCCGTGTACTTCATTGGCTCTTTGCGCCGTTTACTCTTCTCATGTGAGTTTATTTACCATAACTACTCTTTCGAATTCAGAAACTTTCGCTTGGACACCTCCATTGGACTATTCTGGAGTGCTCATATGACTTATTGCTAGTCTCATCTGCGTGTTATTATTTGTACGTATTTCCTACCTATAAATTTACTGGTGTATCGCCCCACTTTTTTGCCACCAACTCCCTGCAAGCGTCTGAAATCTTGAGAATGCCTTCACTATCCGTCTCCCGGAGCTCCAGCTCTTCTGACTCTGGTCAGTCGGGCACCAGCACTCCATCCTCCGATTTTCTTCCTCCTACGCTGTTTCTCTTGCCGCTACCGTTTATCAATGGTGACCAACTGAAGGCTTTTACCTCGAAGTGCGAGAAAGGCTACGGTGATAAGATCCTTCTCTCCGTTGTCCACGAAGCGAGTTGCGATATTGCGAACGCCCTGCTGCAGCAAGCAATGGTTAAAATCGCAGATGCGGTTCCAGACGCTCGAACAACGGGCAAACAGTGGACCAAAATTCCGGAAGGTAATCATGACTTCCGCTCAGTTTTTCCGAGACTTGACTTTGCTTGTCAGGACAATCGTTTTACCTAGTCGATACCTCACCTGGTCAACTTGCAGGAGAGTTTCCTGTCGACGGTTTCATTTCTTTGCATGGGAAGGAAGGGATCGTCGTGAGTCAATAATGTTGCAAAGAGGATTCCACCTAGCGCTCACCTGTCGCTTAGACTACTCCCGAAGAAGCCTTGAACATCTTCTCTGCGTGCGGATTGCGCTCCATCTTCTCTGTCTCGTCACCCAAGGCCGATTTCACCCTTTACTGCCTCGAGCGACCCCAAATTTCTTTCCCTCCTCTTCGGCCTCCCACTGCATCGTACTCGTCATTTGGGGTACCCACCGTGAATGATTGGCAAAACTTATGGGCTGCTTGGGACTTGGTCACCTTGGGAATGATCCCACAGGAGATGCTTCATCAGAAGCCCATTGACTTGCGACACAAATGCCTCTTCTACATCGGACACATTCCCACGTAAGTCTCCGCTTGTGCATCATGCCAGTATTGTATTCATTGTCTTGCCCGGTTGTTCAGTTTCCTTGACATGCTGATGTCGAAGGCATTGAACGAGCCCAATACCGAACCCAAGAACTTTACCTTGATTTTCGAGGTATGCCTTGCATGAATGCCCCTCGGTGCACTCCTGATGGTTGGTCTTGTAGCGTGGCATTGATCCTCATGTCGACGATCCTGAACACTGCCACGTACGTCGCCAGCCTCTTGTTACCTTTTCTCTTGCTTACTGCCACCATCTCAGAACCACTCTGAGGTTCCAGAGAAAGATGAGGATTGGCCAACATTGGCAAACACCCTTGGCTTTCGTGACCGTGTTCGCGCTCGTCTTCTCAAGTTATATGCAGACTTCCAGTCAGGTACCCGCACGCTCAACCGCCATGTTGCACGTATGTTGGTGATGACGCATGAGCACGAAGGGTGGCATGTTGAAGTTCGTGCTTCCTCATATTTTCACCCAGATCTCGCACTGACGCCTCGATGTCTTCAGACACTCCTCTATATGCTCATCCAGCGCGCAGGGACGGGCACCCTCCCGCCTTCAGGATTCACCGTCCCACCATGGGAAGCCCTCGCTGAACACTGGAATAGTACCATTCGTCCACCCAGCACGCCCACAGTGACGCTCGGTCCCGCAACCGTCATCCTCGGTCATCAGGACTGTGAAGGCGACGATCTTAAGCCGGGTATCACCGAAATCATCGACGGCCACGAATTTGGCTGGGACAATGAGAGTCCACCACGTGCCATTGAAATCAAACAGGTCAGGATGGACTGGCGGCCCGTTACGAATGCGGAGTTCTTGGCGTTTTATCGAGACCATCAGGAAGTCGGTATGCCTCCGAGCTGGGTAGAGAGCGAGGGTGGTGTGGAGGTTCGTGCTTTCACTTAGCTTTACTTCGTCTCTGGTGCAGTCGTTGAGTGGGTGTCGTCCCGTCTCTCCCAGGTGCGGACGGTCTATGGACCGGTGTCAATGGCTGTTGCGCAGCACTGGCCAGTGCTTACGTCTTATGATAGTCTGTTGACGTTCGCCAAATCAAAAGGCGGTCGTCTCCCCACTGAGCCTGAGCTTCGGCTCTTCTTCGACACTTACGAAGTTGGCCACAGCGGTGGCGCCAACGTGGGTTTCAGGAACTGGCACCCTGTCCCGTAAGTAAACCCACATGCCTCACTTTGCTCGTCTCATTTTTTTTTTCCATCTGTGAAACAGTGCAACTGCGGGTCAGGAAGAGTTCGGTGGACGAGGTTCGAACGGCGGTGTCTGGGAATGGACCTCCACGCTCCTGAGCGACCATGAAGGACTTTACCCAACTAAACACTTCCCGGGCTACTCTACCGACTTTTTCGATGACAAACACCACATCGCACTCGGTGGTTCATATGCAACTATTCCGAGACTGGCGGGGAGACGTACGTTGCGTAATTTCTACCAGCATAATTATCCGTATCCGTGGGTTGGGGCACGTGTGGTGTATGATGTGTGATGCATGATGTATATAATGTATATGAATTTCGCGACATTTTGTATCACAGGACGTGTGATGTCAACGACCATGCATACTATCGTGCCTACCTTAGTGCAAAAAAACGAGCAAATCATTTCCACAACTTCAACAACAGCAACTCTAGGCGCCCCGGAAGCAGGGGACTTATACTATCAATGTATCCCCATCACCTGCAAATTTCTCCATATTTTTATCTTCGTGTGATGATCAGAAAAGTATGTACCGAGCCTTTTGCTGGTGCAAAATTTGGTCATGTCTGGCTCACACAAGCCGCCCAGTTGACCCAAAACGTTGATAGTTTTTGCTGATTTATATTTGCAAAGAAAAGAGTATCTGTTTATTGAATGTTTGAGCACGTCACAAAGTGTCACAGGTTAGTATGTGGCCTCACGTTGGGCTCAGGTGTACAGTGGCTGTGATTGGCTGTATAGTACCAACTCAGCCACAATGCGGCAAATTGCGAGGAGCACACCTCCTCATCGCAACGACATCTTCGACGCCAAAAATCATCAATATGGTGCGCGCGACTTCACTGGGAATGCTTGGATATTGAGTGCTAATGGATAATCCTACTGTAGGGTCGCGTTCGCACTAAAACCACCAAGAGGGCCTCCCGTGTACTCATTGAAAAATAGTGAGTAGACACGCCGCATGCACAATCCGATACAGCCTCGCCCGCTGGGATGCAGAAGAGCCATTAACCCGCCGAGAATTGCTAATATACTTTCCCATCCAGCTACCCCCGCCTGACCCTCGACTTCCATACCAACAAGCGTATTATCGATGAAGTAGTCTGTGTCCCCTATTATACCCACTCGTGGTCTATTTCTTAATCATCTACTGAAACACGCAGGCTGTCGTCCCCTCGAAGCGTCTCCGGAACAAGATTTCTGGGTTCACGACGCACTTGATGAAGCGCATTCAGCGGGGTCCCGTTCGGGGAATTTCCTTCAAACTCCAAGAAGAGGAGCGAGAGCGCAAAGATAATTACGTTCCCGAGGTCTCAGCTCTCGACACAAGCACAACTGGCCTCGATCTGGACGATGATACTTCTGTACGTCTACACGTCTATATGTCTTATCCCTTTGTATCAAAGAACTCACGTGCCTGCCTTGCTCTTTTCTTGATGGGCGTGTGTGTGTCCAGGAAATGCTCAAGGCTCTTAACTTTGACATCCCCCACACCGTCGTTCGGGTCGTCATCGCACAGCCCGAACGGCCACCTCGTAGGGAGAGGCGTAATGTTCCTGGTGCTGCCCGGTCTTAATGGTGCTTTTTTACGACGATGTATGCCACATGCTATGACCATACATCTCTCATATATGCACACCTATGCAACAACTCTGACTACAACATCCTGGCTCTGTTCTCCGCCTCCTCTTTTTTTCCATATTGCAATGTCGTCCTGCCCTCTTTATTCGTCTCAAGTTCATTACCTTCTCGGTTGTTCACACAGGAAAGGAGGATAGATGACGCGACAGCGCTGAATTCCACGGTCTAGGAGAACAGAGGGACATGCAATTTGAGGGTGAATATGTGAAGCTTGCCACAGATTGCTTGCACCACGGGGTCCAGAGTGCGCCAGAATCTAGACCAGTTGACGGCTGTGTTGAACGTCGACCTGCCTCAAGTCTGTCTCTGGCCCACAGGAGATCAGATTCAACTTGTGGTATGGTTTGAAAGTCTGACATCTCGTGTAGTGCTCTCCATCACTTTGTCGACAGTAAATGCATTCGTTATGTATGGTCTGCGTGAGCGATGTTAGCCTGGTTTCTCAAGAGGATATACAGAGGGACGCTTGAATAATCAGATTCCTGTGCTAAGTCAATCAGCATCATTATAATGCTCCATCTACACAGTTCTATAATGCTTCCATCAAATGGCTTGACTTGCCCACCCCACCACTAGTAACCATCTTTCTCGACTCGTTTTGGAAAATGCACGGGAAAATGCTGTGGGTCACTTCTCTAAGTTCTCGGATCCACGCTGACATACGTCTAGGCCTTTCTTGCTACTGACAATGCTTGGGATAGCGCTCGCAGTTCGCAAGACGAGCTGGCAAGCGCACAGTACCCTGCTGGCCAAGGAAATTGGCCCACCTTCAACTGACCCAGTATGCGCCAATCCACCCATGGACCAGTGCTCCTTCTATGCCACCTGCCTCGAGTCAAGATATCACTGCGGCCCAGACGGGTATCCTTTGGGGTATGGCCGGAAGTACTGCCAGAAGTTCGCGGGCGAACGCTCAAAACTTGAGCCCCAAGGACAGAAGTGGATGGTGGACACTATGCACTGCCTCCAACTCGTCCTCGTCCCAGATGCAATTGACGCCAATTCCACGACTTGTGATGCTCTGAAAGTGCAGGCGTTTGCCTCGCATGCTGGGTGTTATGTCAGTAATGGGTTCTGTACATTGGGCGTGCATGATTGGGCAGCCATTATCGAAATCGTGGGTATCACGACTCCGTTTTCGAATTGGGGCGCTTTCAAAGCCACCATGCAAGCAATAGCACATTGTACGGAGTTTTACGGGCACATGGCAGAAAGGGGGTGGGGGTTGTTTTGACGAAAGCGTTGTTGAATCGATGACGCCTGGCAGGCATTATTGGTTCATGGGAATGTCAAACTCGCTTGAAGCAAAAGTCGATGGCCATACACTGCATATAGCCTGAGGCCTGAGCGCTGAGCGCTTGACCTTCCATGCACACCTATGATTAGCACCATGAGTCTATGCCATGGACCTATGTGCCACTGCATGAGGTCTTGATTCTTGAACGCCTGAGCGCCAGGTACCTGCCCACTCGGCGGTCACGCAAAAATCACGAATTGTCACGAATTGTCACACATGCCGACTGTTGCCGGTTTCATACTCCGTCCAGTCGCCCCAGCGGATGACGATTTGAAGTCCTACGTGATGGTAGAAAATATCAATGTACTAGTATACTAGTATGATGGACATAAGGTAGGCAGGATTCAATACAAACATGTCAATTATAAGTAATGAAAGTATGGAAGTTGATGGTTATGCAGCATTGAGAGGAATTGTAATGTGCTCGATGACAAAAATGCCTGAAAATGACTTGCCGTTGGTGCACGCTCATCGGGACCAGCGGGGCCAGGTAACATGCGCGATCGGATGGTGGCGGCGCTTGCTGCAATGGAACCGAGACAGGGTTTGGCAGAGGAAGATTGACTGGATAATAGCCTGGGAGAGCGTAAAATGGAGGGTGACTCGAGCTCGGGTGAGCAGTACTGGGTGGATGTGGAATCTGGAACGCAGGTGGGTGCTCGTGAGGTGACAGTGGCTCAGAGTGGTGTTCGGTGCGGATACTGGCGCCTGCGACTTATGCCAGTGGGTTTCGTTAGTGTTTCGTTCCCTCCCATTGCCAACTTGAAACAGCCCGGCGAAACGTGGTTCAACATCTGCACATTGCGGATTTGCTGCAAGGTGCTCCTTGATACGTGTGGTTAGGCTGATCGCGTGGGCCTCGAGGAAGGTCATTGGTTATAGTCTAATGGCAGATTGTATTAAATCATTTTCTTAATTCTCCTATGAACCGCGTCAGCCGAATCTCAGTTATGCTACGTGTTCGAAAAAAAACTAATGGGGACTGAGCTTACAAGTCAAGTAGTACAAGCACAACAAAATCCATGAAAACCCTAGTGCTTCTACCAAGTAGCGAAAACGTCCCCCAGTATTACAAGGTCATGCGGCATGTCCATCAAAATCTATCTGTGGTGGTATCGTTTGTCTGGTCGTGCCATCCGTACTTTAGTCTTTAGCACCAGCCAGGGTCAGCCAGACAGTTATCCTGCTCTAAACAAAGCAGACACGAATCGGGAGCCAGCCCTGCAGTGGCCTAGAGATCCATGCTCACTTCATATAGTCTTGGCCCATATCTCACAGCTGGGCATTAAACCCGGCCTGATTTTCCAGTCTTGTGATCACCGAACCAGCGGCGTCACTAACAAGGTCAAACATAAATGTCGTCCTATACCTTCGTGGATTCACAACATGGCCCGGAGTGAAAATTGGGATAGGTCGTTGACGGGGTACGAACTCTGGAATGTTATGCACAGCCATCACCGCAAAGGGTTTCCGACTCGGCGGAACGTGTCCCTGTACTTGTCTCTGTGCTGGCGCCGCTGCTCGTGTTTGGCCATGAACTACACCATGTAGGGGGCACCGAGAGATCCCTCGAATTGTCGGCCTTTCAGCACAGGCCTCCGATGCCTCCGATGCCTCCGATGGGGAAGGCGGCCTCTCGCGAATGAGAGAGCGGCTGCGGTGCATCTAGTGAAGATACCAACTAAACCCAATAAACATGAAATAACGGTACGGAAGCGCATACGTTAATCGTAGCATCTTGTTTATTGGGTTGTGGAGCGACCCTAGAAACCCATTGCTGTATGGCTTCATAGTTGAGGGGGCTGGAGGTCGAGGAAACCCTGATCTCGGTGTCAGATATGGCAATATTAGATGGTCCGTGTGCGACGAGACTGAGGTCTGCTACTGAGTCTTCAGAAGCTGAGGAATAGTCGTCGACGTCAAGGGCAGGAAAGGTTTTTCTGGACCTGAGGAAATCCACTTCCGACTCCCCATCAGCGTCGATAGCAGCGACGAGCTTAGCGCCGAGCGTCTCAGGGAGTGCGTCTTCGTCGACCCAGGGCTCGCTGGAAGATTGGAAATCTCTTTCGGATTCCGACTCAGTATCAGTCGAGAGAGGGTTATCGGTTTCATCGCTCCCGTATCCGTGTACTGTAGCCCTACGGTCACGAAGGGCCGCGCGTGCAAGGACACCGAGCCGACGCCTAGGATGAACCCGCTCAGGGCGAGGTTTCTTGATTACAATGAGTACTTCTTCCACGCCAGGTTGCTCCAGGGGAAGTTCCTGCTCTATGACGGGTTCCTGTTCCATGGCAGGGTCTTTCTCTGTGATGCGCTTGTGTTCCGCCGGCACGACGAGCTCCCGCTTCACGACCGGTTGACCCTCTACAATGGGTATGTACTTGTCGGGTTGGTTCTCTCTGACTTGTTCCTGCTCCACGATAGGCTGTGCCTCCATGACAACCGCCTTCTCTACCGTTGGTCCCCTTTCGGCCTCGTCGTACCGTCGACACAGGAACGGAGCACGCCAACGCACTTCCGATGCAGCGGCAGAAGCCCACGCCCTAGTCCTCCCAAACCTTTCCTTCAGCATCAAGGCCTGCTCATCGACTATAGGAGGTCGAGGCGCTGGTAAAACCTGGTGGTCGCGTCCAGGATCAACGGATTGATGATTATACCGGTTCCTGGCTGAAATGGCAGGAGCCGAAGGATATTTCCTGATAATCGACTGAGGAATGAACGCCAGGCTTTGAAGGGGTCGCTTTACAGGCTGAAAATAATACAGGTGCCATCAGTATCGTCACATTGGAAGCGTGGTATTACCTGCTTCAGCATGTTCTAGGTCGGTCGGTCGGTCTGTGTGAGCGCTTGTAACGGCGCTGTCAAGGGCAAATGGGAGGCAGCACTTGTCTGTAGCATGGATCGAGGAATGAATGGGGGTAACGTCATCGACCCTACGCTCCGGATATTCTTGAATTGCAGACTTCAGGCAGGCTCCTGGACTTTCGTCTGCAACAAACTGAATAGATGTCTGGGCACAGTTCAGCTTTTTTATCGATTTGAAAAATCGGCTCACCTCCGCTGCAACAACGCGGATTCTCTCTTTTGTGACCGCCTTGGGCAAAGTGTGAGGTCAATGGCTACAAGACGACTGGCGGGCTGAATAGCCTGTTCACCATCAACGTCGGTGAAGAGACGGACTACAACCACTGACCTGCCGTATCGTGGCTTGTCCGGTGTCACCTTTTCCAGTGGGCGAATCCAGGGTAGATCTTCCCTCTATGGCAGCTGTATAACATTCACCTTGTTGCTTGCGCTGTCGAACTTTCCTTAATGCCAAAGGACCCCTACCTTCCACGGCCGCAGCTCTCAGCTCAGTATTCCTCTTTTGCAGTCTCCAAATCGTGCTGGTATTGAGCGCCGGGGTTGTGGCTTTCGCCTTTTCCTTGGAACCAGGTCGACATTGGAGGTTGAGTAGAGCCGCTTCGAGGAGGCTCGGAGGGGGAAGTGGAGTACCAAGGGCGCGGAGCAGGACTTCATCGTCATCAGGAGGTGAAAGAGGAATTTCATCTGCCGCTTCTCGAGCTGGGGCAAGAAAAGGGGGTGAAGTAGCAATGTCGTCACCAAGATCAGGAGAACTAGCGGCGTTAGAAGGTGTGCGACACCCGGGGGTTTTCGTACGTCTTTTCTGTCGTCTGATAACTTGTTCATTTAACACCTCACTTTCGGCCTCCTTCAACGAGACCACCACCGCATCGCCCGGACAGCGAGGTAGGCAGGAGGTGCTAAGGGTGGCGTGCGAGCTTTCTTTGACAGAAACCGAGGACGCAGAGACAGGGCGTGCGGCATCTGGATGAAGCTCTTGCCTAATGTCGACCTGTCGGGGGGACCCGTCTGTTTGGTCCTGAGGGTTTACGTTGGGATGTGCAACGAGTGTGATTTTCCGGTGTCCTGTGGACGGGCGGGTACCATCCTTTTGAGCGAGATGACCACCACTGGAACGTATATTATCGAGCATGGATCGCCGTAGATGGGGTGCAACACTAGCGATGCCGGCCAGGGTTAGTCCTATGCCCGCAGTTCCGTTGAGGATGCGGGAGTCAGGGAGCGTCAACCCCTGGGCGACTAGAGCAGGTGAAGAGGCTACACCGTGGTCGAGGAGCCATGTCGTGGTGGGCGTAAAGCTGTAAAGACCTAGGATGTTCATTGTGCTGAATGACCAGGTGGTAAGATCATCGGCGTTCTTGGTACCAGAGGCAAGAAAGACGGTGAAACATGAACGAGGTCGGGAAAGCACAATGGCACGTTAAATACCTTTGAAGGATGCCCGTGAACGCGACGTGTTGAGATCACGTGAAGGAAAATCAATGACGTCCCAGGTTCAGTGTTACTCTTGGAATACTTTGCTGGTCGCAGAACGTGCACTCAGCGATGAGAAAAAATGCCCACATTTTACCGTCCTGCTTCTCGATCTGCCATCGAAAAAGTATTGGGTAATTAGATCTATCATTCGTCAACGTTGGCAGTCAAATGGGAGGTTACTCGCATTTGCAGTGATCTGTTAATTCACCGTGATGTTTTGATAATATGTATGCATTGACGACTTCTTTGAATCACAGGAGCTGCGAGGAATGCATTATGCATTGAAATAAATATTGACGTGTCGAACGCAAGTACTGCCGACACAAGTAACTCACTTATGTAAAGAGCGTCGAGGTGCCAGGTTACCTTTTCGGGCTGATGTAACAGGAGTGGCCAATTTCACAGATCTCCATTATCATCGCAACCACCACCAACAACATTATGCCTGTCATACAGTTCGCACCGTTCGCCTCGCTGGTTCAGCCTGCTTTCTGGCATGAGCTGACCAGGATGAAGATCGATGTTCTCCGCTTGTCGGACGAGTCTCTCAAAATCACTGGATCATATTCCGTCGGTCGGTCCATAAGAGATCGTGAAACGGGCCAAGATATTGCATTGGGATGCAATCTATCCCTGGGAGCGGGCGCATTCGAGGGGGAACCTCAGTACGTTGTTATTGCTGCCCGCAGAATGTTCATTGTACTCAAGGTTTGCTTAGGATCCCCGCAATGTCTGTTCCGGCGAGTGGCGTGTTCAAGAACTACAACACGATCGACGACTTCAAGGCTACCGATAAGGCTGCCCTGTTCAACGATCTCGCGAATGAGGTAAGCTGAAGGCGCGTCCGTCCCTCCTTTGCTGCTGACGGGATCATCCAGATGTGGAGTAATGCGATCGACAAGAGAGATTCGTCGAAGCTTACACAGTTCTTGCTTATCACCTTTTCGGACCTCAAGAAATACCAATATTACTACTGGTTTGCATTCCCTGCCTTCGTGGCCAAACCTGCTTGGGAGATTTCTGAAAATGGATGGAAGGGTGTTGATGAGCAGCTGAGCACAGCTCAGGTAAGCTCATCTTGGTGCCCAGTTTCGCACTAATTGACCATATATGTAGCTGGAATCGATATTTAAATCGCTGCATGCAGAAACTAGACCGTTTTTCCTCGTCAAAGTGACATCAGATACAGCGGAGGTGCACTCCATAGACCAAGCCGAAACTCTCTTCTCAAGTACGGCGACTCAGTCGGTCAGCACCTCTCTATACATTCGCAGGTGTCTCTTTAAACTCGTCACAACACCTCCTCGCAGGTTATAGTTAGCTTCTTGGATCCGTCAGCTTCACCCGAGAACCCTGGTTGGCCACTGCGTAACCTCCTTGCATACCTTCACGCTCTTTACCCAACGCAAACCTCTTCTCTCGCCGTGATCTGTTGGAGGGATAGTGAAATCCCAACGCTTGGGAGAGCCTGGAAAAGCCGGTTTGGCATTGTGACAAACGCAGGTGGCAACCCCAACGTGAAACCTACCGCAGTTGGATGGGAGAGACATCCCACTACCAACAAGCTTAGTGCCCGCATAGCAGACTTGGCACCCATGATGGACCCTACCAGGTACACTGACTCGTTTCAATATCCGGATTCGGTCTCATTGCTTGGCTTAGGCTCGCTGACCAAGCCGTGGACCTTAACTTGAAGCTCATGCGCTGGCGAATCCTCCCGTCTTTGGACCTGGAAAAAATTGCTTCCACGAAGTGCCTTCTGCTCGGTGCTGGGACTCTTGGATGTTATGTTGCCCGTACTCTGATGGTAACACACAACATCACATCTTTGAAATCGCATCTGAGCTGAATATTACTTTCCAGGGATGGGGCGTTCGAAATATCACCTTCGTAGACTCTGCACGTGTTTCATTCTCCAATCCTGTCCGCCAGCCCCTCTTTGAGTTCGAAGACTGCTTGAATGGCGGCAAACCCAAAGCATCATGTGCTGCCGAGCGTCTGAAGAAGATCTTCCCGGGTATTGTATGTCCTGGCATTCTCATACTACTTCCACATCTAACCCAATCTCCACTTAGAACGCGAACGGCTTTAATCTTTCTATACCAATGCCTGGTCACCCTATACCCGCAACGTCTGTAGAACAAACAAAGAAAGACGTCGAACAGCTCGAGGAACTCTTCGATTGGCACGACGCTATTTTCCTTTTGATGGACTCTAGAGAAAGTAGATGGTTGCCCACCGTGCTTGGTGCTGCCAAGGGCAAGGTTCGTGATGTCCCCTCCATCGGGGTCCATGTTAACTACTGACCTTTAGTGGAGATCGTCTTGAATGCTGCCTTAGGTTTCGATACCTACCTTGTGATGAGACACGGTGCACGCGCTTCAACCTCCACGGGAACACGTCTGGGCTGTTATTACTGCAACGATATCGTTGCCCCTACAGATGTAAGAGCCATTCTTTCCCCATCTAACGCTCTGACTGACAATTTGTCTCGACCCAAAGTCTCTCACAGACCGTACCCTCGATCAGATGTGCACCGTCACCAGACCCGGTTTGGCTTCCATTGCATCTTCCACGGCCGTCGAGCTCCTTGTATCTGTTCTGCAGCATCCAGAAGGGTGAGTATGTCACATCTACCATTTGATCCTATCTCATTTGCCGTGTAGCCTGTACAGCCCCCCCCCTCCCCTACAGACAAACGGCACTCATGCGGACCCAAGCGAGTCGGGCAGCGTCCTTGGACTCGTACCTCACCAGTTGCGTGGATTCTTGGCTCAGTTCAGGAATTTGCTCGTCACAGGTGCTGCCTATGACAAGTGTACTGGATGCAGCGAGACTGTAAGCACATCCGTGGTGTGCTGTCACCCTGCCGTTTGTTGATCCACATGCACCAAGGTTCTGAAAGCATATGAAGAGCAAGGGTTCCCCATGCTCTTGAAAGCATTCAACGAGACAGGATACCTCGAGGGTTTGACCGGTCTAGATAAGTTGTACGACGAGGGAGACGCAGCGTTAGAAAGCGTTGACTGGGAAGACGAAGACGGAGACGGAGACGACATGTGACGAACCGACACGACCTAACGAAAGCGACGCGAACAACTGTATTGTCCTCTATCTGTAATCGACCACATGTAGCGCCTTCTACCAGAATCTAAGGAGGGGCGACCTGCCCAGGTTTCTTTTTGACCCAAACACTGCCGCGTCGCCTTGCGATTGACCCGAGTACCACAACGTTGCGTCTCTAATCTCTCCCAGCCATTCCCGCACGGTCTCAGCATTGAACACGCGTTCGTCATAAAACGTGAAGAACTGTTTCTGAAGCTGTCGTTGTGAGATCGACGCGCCCAAGTAAAGTTCGGCAGGGCGGGGCATGGAGATGTGTAAGCCAGTACTCCACATGCAGCCGTGGCGTTTCGCGCCGCTGCACGACTCCGGCAGGGACAGGAAATACGGGGTACCCCGCGCGATGGGGATGAGGGAGCTGAGACAGGGGCAAAAGATGGTATCCAGCAGGCACGGGATAGTCAAGTGGCATCATCGAGTCCATCTGGTATACGGGCCAATCCTATCAGAGCCAAACTCGAGGATTGACATCCAGACACATCCGTTTCCCAAGCTCGAGCCCCCCTGGGTGTGCATCGGACTGAGAGACTGCACGAGAACAGACTGTTCCGCTTTGCGTTCTAGCATGACACGCTCTCCTATCTCACACCAACGCAACCCTGCCGCCTTCACTGCTTCCATGCGACCACCGTGTCCCGCAATGCATAAATCGACAAACCGAGGATGCCTAAAGAGCTTCTCAGCCTACATCCTCACCACCTCACACCGAAGGAACCAATTAAACGACATCGGGTCCTGGAAAAGCGGCACGCCGTCCACAAGCTCCAAGTTCCCTGCATCCACACATCTCGCCAAGCGGTGTGAATGGGGAAATATACCGGAAGAAACTGACGTTCAACACCCCTTCGCCTGACTTACCCTTCTCAAACCAGTCGGGGTCTTGGTACGGCCGGAGGTTAGGCGGTCCAGTAAAGAACATTTGCTCACGTTTCCAGTATTCCCATTCTTCGTCAGATATCTCTGAGATGCCGGCACCACAGCTAAGCGTGATATTGTGACGCCGGCAGTTACAGTGGATGATAGCGGAGAGTTCTCTATAAAAGCTGCTGACCTGATGACGCGACTTTGCAGGAGTGAGCTGCGTCGCTGTAGTGAAGTTCACCGGAAGGGTGTGTCCACCCTAGAATGGCGTCAGCCACACATCTCCAAGTGAAGTACGACATTTCCTTACTCTGGATCGGGAACGTCGGACAGTTTGTCCAGCATGACCTAGGGCTCTCCTCCAACTTCGTTGTGCAGCGGGCAGGTCCTCAACTCGTATCCGGCTCTCTAATGAATGGTACATTGCAGTCTTCCTTCGATAGGGAGGGGAGAAGGGTAGCATAAAGATGCCAGGGTTTGGAAAAAGGTTCGAAGGATTATGCTCGTCGAACATCCGTCGGTGATGCAATGAGCAACGACAACAAGGGCATGGAAGTAATCCGGTCGATCCGTGTGCCGAAGCACATAGGCACGAGCCAGCAATGTTGAGGAGAGGGGGCCATGGGCCATCCGGGATGTCATTTATGAAGCGCTCTGCCCGTCGTGAAAGATGTCACAGTACCGATTGTGACATCTCCTTCGCGAAGAGAAGCCACGTTTTCCTCGCGAAGAACCAAGTACAGACTGCTGTCTCCTTCTTGCACTTCTGCAGCTGGCAGAGGGAACCTTCGTTTCACAGGCAACCACGCGCGACGCACGTTGTCACAAGAACAAACACCCACATCCCTCGGTTGCGTGCTTCCGAATCGGATGTGGACATGCATGACTGTATCAGCGGTGCTGTCGAAGACGCTATCCCAGTAGAAAACAGTCTCCGTTGCGCCTAGGGGTCGTCTCCATGCTCGGTGCCCAGATGTTTTGCTATCGTGCCCAGGAAGCCATCTCGAGGATAAGTCACCTTGTCGAACTGGTCTTTATACACCCTGCATCAGTTTGAATCTCCCGGATCCCCATCAGCTCGAGTCAATAGTGGGAAGCTTTCTGACACAGCTACAGGCACCAGTGATCCTTACAGCTTCGTTCCAAAACGTTTTTCTCAGCTGCAAATAAAGAAAACAAAGTTTTCAGTAGGCGTACCATGAGAGAAAGCGTAACTACCAGAAAGGTGCGCTTCAAGACACGTCCATGGGCTGTCTGCAGAAAACACCAATACCTGCTCTGGCCTAAGCGGTTATTCAAATAGTAGCTCACTAAAAAACAACAAATCCCGCACATGTTCATTCCCGCGCAAGCCCCGCACTTCATGGCTCCCTGTATAAATTTGCTGCATGGACTGACAGCGAATATAATGCAGTGGAAAGAAGTTCTGGAGGCCTCTCGCTGTTTCTCTATCACAGGCTCGTGATGATCGCACATGGTCATGGAGGGGTCGTTGTCGATACGAGGTGGTAACGCTCAATTGTGAGAGTCGTCGCGACTCGCAACTTCCGATTCAAGTTTGTTTACCTGGGGACAATTGTAAAGAGGCTGTAGTCCATGGAGATATGCCAATGAGCTAGTAAAAATTACCAACAACAATGCAAAATGGGTAGAAAGGCTTCTTGGCCAAAGCACTGAACAGCATGTGGAAGCGATAAAAACCAGGTCTACAGGAGCAACAATATCTGCCTGTGCACCAACAGGACTGGAAACGCTCAGATCATTGCAGCATTGGACCGACACCTGTTCAAATGGGTCAACACAACATGCTTTCCAGGCGCAATCAACAATCTTGGACTTGTGACGTACTATCGAATCAAGTTGAAGGTGAACGTCAACGCAAAAGTGAAAATTTGCCATGCGAGGACCCCTATCACTGATAGGGTGGTAACAGCGCTGACCCAGTAGCAAAGAGCTGAGACCTCCCCGCTAGGCAGCGGAGTCGTGAGCATGACCTGCATCGAACTCATAATGACGCTGGCATAAGCAAACAACACTAGCATGAAGCCAAGCTGGTACGAAAACCACGACTGGTAGTCCCGGTGGATGTTGTGGTACCAGGGGCTGAAGCGGAAGATGTTGTGAACGAAATTCAAACGATGCAGTCGAAGTTCGCCGTAGCGGTATCGCTCGTTAACATCAGTGAGGGGGACAACTGCAAGGCTGAAGGCAAGTTCGCTCCATTGTGTCCACGTAATGCACTCTGGCAAGAGGCCGAGCTCCCTTGCTATGCGAAAATCGCTCTCATACTTGATGAGGAGAGCGTAAGTTCGAAGGAAGCCACAAGCTTCGCGGAAGAGACCTTCGTCATGACAGATATGGGCGGTGAAAAAGTCGTAGTGGAGTAGGCAAATGGGAAGAGGCTTGATGAAGATTGTCGAATCATACCAGAGAAGGTGAAGCCCAGGATCCTCTGTGACCACAATGTCCCTCTTCGTCATCTTCTGCCAGTGGAGGGGATGCAAGTTACCCTTCCGACCCACCATCCAAAGATGTTCGTGGACATCATTGAGCCGTGATACGGACAACTCCTGGTGCAGAAACTTGCGAACGTTGACACCCGCCTCATCGATGGGGATGACGTGACCCGGTATGCGGATCAGCTTCGTCGCAGCGTCAGACGATACAGAATGTATAGCCTGGAAAGGTGGCTTGCGAGGGGAGAAGATGGCATGATTCATAACTTGAACGTGCGACCTGCCGCAAAACGTCAGCTAACGGTCTACTAATTTCAGAATTAACAGTGAATACAGCTGAGGCCAAGGCTATCCCGGAAATGAGTAACCTGCCTCAAAGCGTCAGCAAACGGGCCCAGTTTGATACCAAGAGATGTACACACTGTTGCCACCAAGCACAAAATCTTCACTCAACTTCAGAGATTGTGTGAGAGGTATTAGAGCGGTGCAAATTGCTCTCCGAACTGAAAGAAGCCAGAAGCCGCGGATTCGCGGTTCGGGTACTGCATAGGAACTGGAACAGGAGTGAATTCACAACCTCGACGTGTGGGTGTGTGTTGAATTGATACAGATGGCGTACAAAGGACGCTTTCCAGTCATTGTTCAAAGGTCCAAGTCACAGAAACCGGGGCTGCCACTGCCTGTTAGACAGTGAGGGATCGAACAATCTAGGCATTACGTTAGTCATTAACCCCGCCAGACTCCAAACCATAGAAATCCGTCTATGGTCCCTCCAGCCAAAATTTATTCTCACGATCAGGGCGCTAGTCAGACGTAGTAGAGATTGGTGACCCACACCTCAAGGAGTGCTGCAGCCACACAACAACAATCCGCCAGCACTAAGTAAAGGAGCGAAAAGGTGTATAATATGTATAAGACGTGTTTGTTCAGAACCGATTTTGGGTTTACTGTGTGGTGTAACGGGGAGACCCGCGTGGACAGAGTCCGGGGTCCTAGCGTCATCAGGAAAATCCGGTATCTGGTTTTTTGACTTTAGGAGTACTTTTGCTCACTTATTCTGCTCGAACAAGGAAAATATGCACGGTGCCGTCTTCTCCTTGGATAAGGCCACCCCATCTCTGATCCATCACTTAATATACTTAATTTTCTGCTTGCCTTGCTTATAGCAC